>JBAMBE010000748.1:5332500-5475000 GCA_037043585.1 Drosophila mimica | reverse complement strand
GTAGTACTTAGAATTAAATCGATTTGTATCGATATTCACGAATCTGCAAATGTTATCGATAAAATTAAATTAACTTTGCATGGTATTCGAAAAACGTATATTCCAAATTTGCAGTCTCTAGTTCTTGTCAGTTTAGATGTTAACTTCTGCTTTTTTGTTTTTGGTAGCCCTTTCCAAGGGGGAAACTATTGTCAATAAGCAACTAGCCTGATTTAAAGTTATTTTGCGATTCGATAATATTTTTGTAGCTTAGATTTCCAGGCTCAGTGACAAGTCCATTAAACTGTCCCATAATGCGGTTGCTGGCTGACTTCGCATCGGACTCCTGTTGTTTGTGGTTTTGGAGCCAGTTTAGAATTTCATTCAGTTCATTTGGTATTTAGCACATTCCGGGTTCATTTCAGTTTCAGTGGTCATTGATTTAAACGGCTCGTTTGCACTTGATTCGATTAAATGTGGAATTTTTGCATATATTTAGTATTTCACATTCTCTGCTGTGGGGCAATGTGGCAAAGTGGAAATGCTGACCACACCCTTGTGCATAAGCGACTCCCCACGAGGGATCTGTCTGTTTGCCTGTTGTTGTTGTTGTTGTTGTTACTAAATGTTGACATTTGAATGCGGTCTCCTCCAAGTGTGGGTGCAGAAATGGATGGTTTAATTACCTTTTGCGTTTGCGGTTTACAATTTTGGAGCTGGCAAATCGAGCATGAAATACTAATGGAATCGGAGAGCGTCAGTTTTTGGCATTGTGGTGCCACATGCAACAACCACCTCGTGCATAATAAACTAATTGAAACAATGTCAGATACTTACTAGCTATGCAAATATCGCACTCTCTCCCTCCGTTTGTGTGTGTGTGAGTGTGTGTGAGTGAGTGTGTGCGAGTGTGTGTGTGTGGGTGTGTGTGTGTTTGTTTGTGATGTTGTGCGGGCAGCATTCGGCGTCTGTTTATCTAGGCAGCCCAACTATTTATAATGAAAAGGCTGCCAAATAAAAATGAAAATAGCTTTTCGTATTTGTATCTATTAAATTGATGCTGCCACAGCTCGTTCCTCTGCTCCCACCACTGAAAGATACGATACCAAACGAAACGAAACGAAACGAAGCGAAACAGATAAATGTGGCTACAATGAATGCAAAACAATGCCACATGTACATGATTTTCTCTCGATGAACAAGAAATTCAAATTATCAATTTTACAGCCCAGTATTTCTCGTATTGCTTGCAAAGCACCTAATTCCAGCCAACCAGCCACGCCCCCCACCCTTCCCCTTCCCCGTTCATCCCTCAGTTCAACTAAAACAAATAAACAATAATTGGCTACGTTCAATTCCTCCGTATTTCGAATATGCCTTCCGTTTATTGCCACTGCCACTGCGACGACTGCTGCTGCTGCTGCTGTTGCTGTTGCTGTTGCTCAGTTACGCGCTAATTCCAGCAGCAGCAGCGGCGGCAGCGGCAAGTAAGCAATTCCGCATCGCGTCCGCTGAGGTGCGTCGTTTGCTGCCCATTGAATGTGCCTCTTTTGTACAATCGAATTCCCAATTTATTCACTGCGCGTTTCGAATTTTGAAGGTGCCACACAAAAGTCGAGGAGCTCAGTTCAAGTTGTAAATATATTCTGTAAATATATATTTTATAAAACTTAACAACTATTTTAATTACTGAGTCTAGTTATATCCGAGGCACACATTAATCACCATTGTTGATTCCTTGCCAATCATCTGATTTATTGCTGTTTAAGCGGTTTTGCAGAAACTATTCACAATTGATTAATTTTTACTCACCTGTTTAACTAATGAGCTCATTTATTATTGCTACAAATTGGCAGGCAGAGTTATATATGTATGTATGTACATATGTATACATTTCATCAAAGTGATTTTTATTTTTGTGTTTTTTATGCCAAAAAGTTAGGATCGATCATTTACATTTATAGTGCTTAGTTTTTGAACACATGGCAGGTGTAGAAAAGAAAGTAATTAGACTGTTATAAATAAAACAAAGAAATTTTTAAGCTTGAAATCACAATTAGAGCTGAAATACCATAAAGCGCCACCTGCCGTTGCGTAGCGTCTACAAAATTCGTCTTTGTGCCGTTGTTCGCTGTGCATTGGCTAATTATGGTAACGAAAGTTGGGGTTTGCCATATCAGTAGAATTTTATTGTTTTGCTTGTGTTGCCTGTGTTGCTTGTGTTGCTTGTGTTGCGCCTTTTCAGCATAAAGCTCCGACAAATGGGCGTCTCGTACGGGCTTAATTATTTACTATATTTGGGCAGAGACCCGGGACCCGAGACCCGAGACCCGATAGAAGCTAACGATGCCAGGCGTTTGCGCTCATTAAGAATTGTTTGTTTCGTTTGTTTATTGCAATTAGCCAACAACAACAACAACAACAACAACAACAACTGTCGGCACTTGCATAAAAATGCAAAGTAAATGCTCAATTCCCAATTCTCAATCTAAAATTTCTTATTGTAGTTCCGCTCATGTCGACGCTGTGGCAGCTCTTCCGCTGCTGCTGCTGCTGCTGCTGCTGTTGCTGTTGCTGCTGCTGCTGTCGACGCCGCTGCCAACTGGTACCGGGCGGACTTGGCGCACTTGGCGGATTGTTGGGCACTCGACAACCGTTTGCCATTCGCACAAGTTGCATGCTGAGGCTCGATTTTGCCGCTGACGTTGCCTTTTCTCATTGTTTTTTTTTATTTTTTTATTTTTTTTTTTTATTTTCGGCTCGCGTGCGTTGTGCATATTTTAAAGTAGATTTTATTCTCGGTTCTCAGTTTGTTGCTCGTTTCTTATTTTTGTGCTATTCGGTTTGTGTTTGTGTTTTGCCCCTTTAACTTGGTGTTTGGCTGATCTTTTGTTTAAATTGTTTTAATTTAATTTGTTTTGTGGTGCCGTGCAAAAAGGCAACAGTTCGTTTAGTTATTCTGCGCCCCGTGGCCTGTTTAATTAAATGTGCCCCTTGAATGGATATTTTTTTGGTGTATCAAAGGATGTTTATTTTTTTCTTTTGTTTTTTTTTTGTCATCTAAGCCTGGACATTAAAGCTGTCAACTGTTGACTTTGTGTAACGTTTGTGAGCGGTTTTTGGCCACACACACACAAATACACATATTTGCAATTATAATAATTAAAATCATTTGTAATCATCAAACCTCGAACAGCACCAAAGCCAACCAGCCGCAACAGCAGCAATTTTTGAAATCACTGACAAAGGGCGTGGTCAGAATTGCAGACAGGTATGTTAATGTGCTTTCAAATTAGCCATAATCCCACCTATCGTCATCTCATTCCCCATTTTCCCATTTCCCATTTTCCCATGTGCAGGTGTGTGGTGTTCGAAATCTCGGGCATTTCATAATTAAATAATGATGCAGGCAATCAAAATTGTTGCATTGCACGAGATTGCAACATTTGCCTAAACTGAAATACCGTCGGGAGCGAGAGGGTGCGAAACAGATTGCAAATTGGCATAGTACACAAACATATATACATATATATACTGCCTATGTACATACACTCGGAAAATAAATCACCCTGATTTTAGAAATTTCGCAATATCTTTGGCGCCAAGGGTTACTCAGAAAGCATTTTTTTTTCCTAATTCCTGGGTACATTTTACTTAAATGTGGGTGCTTTTTTTTTGATATGCTTACATTGATTCCTTACATTAGTTTTCATCTTATTTATTTATTTTAAGATTACACCTATATTATACATATATTCGCATAATTTAATTTGAAAAACTAACGATTTTCCGGCGATTCAAGTCAACTGAGCTACTCGGATACTCAAAGGCAGCCAACAGCTAAATTTTAATAAATTAGTCGAGAAAATTTCATCATTCAGAAAAGATTTCATCTAAAAATAACGGATTGCATTTCTAGTTTTTGCAATCATTTTCTATTTTCTATTAAGAGATACATTTCTGTTTAATAAAACATTTTTTTTTTTTTCGTATATCTAAAAATTATTTCTTGTAACAAGAAACAAATTCTGGTGTTTAGCGCAATTTTTATTTTAGGGGTTTTTCATGTTTCTAGTCTGATCAAAAAAAAAAGGAAATTTTATGGTTAACTTAAATTTTTCATCTATTTATTTTTTTTTCCTGAAATAATGCTTGAAAATTTCTCAAATTGAATCAAATTGGAACTTTTTGCATAGTTTTCGAATTTAGCTTTGCTCGCTTCACATGATTTAATTTTTTGCTAGATGATTTTTGAAACTTCCACTTAAACTTGAAATAATAAACGAATTCGATTTGGTTGCAGTCACAGTTGCCACGTGCATCCACAGATAAATGAAGGCAAAGTTAATTTTGGATGGGTTGTCCCTTGGACAGATGACGATTGCGTCGCTTGCGCGGAAATGCATCCATCGCCGGCAGTTGGCCCAGGAGCAGAAAATCAATTGCGAGACGCCATCTCGGAGCTGCAGTGGAGTGGAAGCGTAAATATGCTGGGTGTAGCAAGTGGTGGGTGGTGGGTGGTGGGTGGTGGGTGGTGGTCTGGTGGTAGTCTGATTGTGCAAATACTTACAAGCCACTTTGACGACGAGCAGGAACCACGATAGCGATGCCACCAAGTGCATAAATGCGAAAGCATCGTTAATCAGCCATGCGGAAAGTCCGGGACAGTGGCTGAAAATGAATCTTGGGCACGCCCATTTGGAATGGCCCGCGGCGTGCAGCGCCTGATCGAATATATTGAAAAATGGTTGCCATATGGACAACTGCACACAATCCACCATTAAGAGCATGGCGAACAGCTCAAGCAGCATCAGCATATTCCGCACCACTGCACCACGCCGCTTGATCCACTTCGGTCGATACTGAGCCAAGGTTAGCAGCATTGCGGCCGCATAGAATATGTTCGACCAACTGAATGCCGGCTCATCCAGCAGCTCGTCGAGCAGCCTCTCGGCCTTGAGTATACGCACCACATGCCACTGGTTCCACTGCATCAGCAGTCCCATCGTCAAAATCAGCATCGATTCGTACAAACCACGAACCAGTTCCGCGGCTCGCCACTGCATCCTGCGCATGCTCAACGGTGTCATCATAATTGTCCTTGAATGCTTATCGTTGAATTTGATTACGGAATATATATATATTCTTATATATATTATATATTAAAATTTATTACACAATTGGTATTACTAACTTTCAAGATTGACATTCGATTAAAGCTCACACTTGACACCTCCGTCGATGCCATGTGATCGGATCGGATTTGAAACATATTTTAACATTTTCCGAATTTTCTCAGACTTCATTTTGTACTTAATCTTATTTTGACTTATTTGCGAGAGATTTACCTATTTTCGGATTTAAGTAGATCTATTTCATATATATATATAAAATCTTATTCTTGTCACAGAATTTTTGCACGTATTTATTTTTTGTGCATTTTGCATCTATTTATTGTTAAAGGGTGCAATTGATTTCGTAACGAGCAATACTCTTCTCAGACTATACATAGATATATCTATATATATATATATATATATATATGTATATATATAATATTTGTGTATATATTTAAGGAATTACGCGTGCAGCTTGCAAAATTGTGCTGGCTCAGGGCACAGGAACTTGCAAAAAAATCAATTTCTCTGTCAAATCAGTAGTCGGTTTATGGAATGGGGAGCGTCCATAGTAGTTCCCACACACACACACATATAACATCTACACACACACACACACACACAGAGAGACAAGCTAACCCTTGGTTTATGGCCAAGCAAAAGCTGTCATTACACATGCTCATTGGAAAAGGAGCAGAAAAGACACCCCCCAATTTGGCCCTCCCTTTGGTGAAAAACTACAATCCCTGACTTGGTTTTGGCCTGCTGGCTGCTCTAACAAAAGTAGTAGTTGTTCTACCCTTCACCCATCAAATCCATGGAGTGGGCGTATAGGCCACAGATGTACAGGTTGTATAACATGAAAATGGACATCAATTTCCATATCCTTGTCGTGGCTATGCAGGATGCATGGGCAGATCTGAAGGCGTTCATAATCATGGCAACGTTTACTACGTATGTGCTAGTCGAGCATACCCCTCTCGACCATTCCCTTTGGGTTATTGTTGTTGTTCTTGTTGGTTCGCATTTTGTGCACCACATAAACGGTAGACCCAAAAGTCACCGGCGTCAAGTAAACAAAGCTGCCAGCGACTACAAAAATGTCCTCGACGACGGCTGCTGTTGCCCCACAACAATTTGGGGCGCACCACACAAAGAAAAACACATATGTATGTGGTAGGCAATCTTATTGCCTCATACTTCAACATTTTGCCAATTCATTAGTCGGCCGAGACGAGTTGTAAAAATTGAATTGAAGCACTAAAATTTGACAAATAAAAACTACAAGAAATATTTACAAGCAATATTTGTATAAATATATATATATATACGAGTATATATTATATATTTGCCAGTTGCTTACTTAATATTATTTGATTTGTTCTTTTTAAACATTTTCAAGTAGAAAATCTTAAAGTAATTTTTTACGTACTTCAAACTAGTCTTTTGCTGTATCTGCAAAATATTTAGAATATTTTTTTCTATTTTAAATTAAAGATGAAACATTTCTTATTTCAAATTGACAAATTAGTCGCCTGTCAACTATCAGTGTGTGTGTGTGTGTGTGTGTGTGTGTGTGTGTGTGTGTGTGTGTGTGTGTGTGTGTGTGTGTGTGTGTGTGTGTGTGTGTGTGGGGAGCTTCTGCGGTGGCTGCAGAATGTTGTCAGTGCCTTCATTGCCTTCATCTTCATCTTGGGTTCGGCTTGCTCCTTGCATTTTGGTCCTGGTCGTCGTCATATTGTGTTTGGCAAATCGTTTGCGATAAAGCCAACTACATAATGTCTCTGTAGGCCAGGGTGAGCTCGGGGCGTAATCGTGGCTGGTGGGCGGGGCACATAAAAATGCTAAACCAGCGCTATGGTGGCGTCGCAACGACGCAAACACCCAGCTCATATGTACATCTATGGCAATGAGTGTGTGTGTGTGTGTGTGGGTGTGTGTGTGTGGTGTGTGTGTGTGGTGTGTGTGTGTTGTGTGTGTGGGAGGGAGGGGGAGGTTGGACGCAGTATAATGCGCGTTATCCTTGATTGCCTGCTACGATAGGAGGATATGAGACGGCTGCAAACAAGCCGCTCAGCGTTGCTTATTTTCCTTTTCTTTTCTTTTCTTTTTTTTGTTCATTTTCATTTTCATTTTCATTTTTCTTTTTTTGTCTGTGATACTATCGTGATTTTGCTCTTTATTTGTTGTTGTTGTTGTTCTTATGGTTTTTATTTGGCCTTTGGCCCGTCTGCTTTGTGTTGGCCGTGTACTCATCATCATTTGCCAACAGGCCAAACAAAGAACTCATTGAAATTTCATTGGTGTTACACACGGCCAACAAGTCAAGCCTAGTTGCCAAGTGGCCAAGTGGCCAAGTTACCCAGTTGCTGCCTGAGCCTGCCCGGCCTAATTGATTTCCAACTGAAACTGTCAATGATGTTGGCCAAGAGGCAACTGAACAACTAAGCAACTAAACAAACTGAACAACAATTTTTAATTGTGCCCGGGCTAAGTTGCCGTCATCATTGCTCCGACGGAGACGGAGAAGGAGACGGAGAAGGAGACGGAAGCGGAGAAGGAGAAGGAGACTGCGACTGCGACTGAGGCCAAAGGCAAATGAGCGAACGCCCCAAGAAATATGAACGAGGTCAATGATTGTTTACACTACACTCGAATTCTGTTTACCCGCAGCCATCCAGCGAACGACGCACAGCGTCAGAGATTGGTTGAGACGGCGACAGGGCGACTGGGTGACCAGGCTGAGATGGGTTGGATGGGGAGTGGGTGGTGGAGAGGGGGTTGCAGATGTAGACGATGACTGGGCTGAACGAGTGTTCTTTCCACTTGCTACTTGCTGCTGCTGCTGCTGCTGCTGCTGCTGTTGCTGTTGTTCCTAGACACCTTCCAAATGCTTCCACCTTTGGCTAGGGCCAAATGGCTCACATGTTGTTAACTGACTCTCGCTGATGCCACATTATGCCCCAGCAGCACGTGTGTGCGTGCGTGCATGCTGCTGTATGTGTTCGTGTGTGTGTGTGTGTGTGTGTGTGTGTGTGTGTGTGTGTGTGTGTGTGTGTGTGTGTGTGTGTGTGTGTGTGTCTGTGTGTGGGTGTGCACAAACAAGCACATAAATATGTGTGCTTATATTGATTGTGCTCTTGCATCACTTGCGCCGCCACGACACGGCTTTAAATAAGTAGCCTGATTACTTTCACAATTGAGTGGATCAGGTGGCATCTGGTCATTTAAAGGCCGCACTTGCCACTGAAAAATACGTAAGACTTGCTATAAACATTCTAATCGGTTTTGCCATCATTGACTACAGTTCAGGAAGCATATGGCTTTTATTAAATGCACTTTTCACATATCTCTGTATATTAATCGAAATACTAAACTCTAAGAAAAACAGGATTAAAAAGACAGAATTTGATTCTGGATCGGAGTAAATCGGCTGATATGTTTTTAAGTATATTTTTATTATGTGATTTGATTTATTGACTTATGTGTTTTGTGGATTTAGAGTAGTGCATTCAATTGAAATAAATTTAATCTTAATTGTACAGATTCGGATACATTTCCAAACTCTTTTACGGTAATCGGAAAGTATCCGAATCTCCACAATTCAAATTAAATTTATTTCATTAAAATTAAATTTGTTTATTTCAAATCAACATTCTGATACCATCTAAGAATGAAAATAAAAATGAATTACTTTCTATAAATATATATATAAGTAACGGGATCTAGCATTATGATGTACCGTTCTGATGTTTGGCTTCCGATACAAATAATATCATTATTTTGACTCTCATTTTGAATGCATTCAATTTGCATTTCAATTGAAAATCCCGCGGTTGCGTTTCCGATTCCAATTACGAATTTGGCATATTTCTTCGAAGTGAATATTCCACACTCGTCTGGTTATTTATCAACATCATCTTGCGACAGATTGTGTCAGAGGCAGCTATTTGATACAGTGGTGAGAATATGAGGTTTTTATTAGTGAAATGTGAGGGTTTTTACAACACGCATATTTTGCGACATCTTTTTTGACAAATTGTTCACAGGGGTAACTTTGTAGTAAAAGTTCTTCGGTTAGTTATAATTATAGAAGATATCATAAACCTATATGATAAACCTATTTTAATTTTCTAATATTAGCTATAATTAAATTATATATACAGGTAAGAGCTCTATTGACTTGAACCTCATCTGTAAAAGACTTCAGTTCTGGCAAAGTTTTGTCTGTGGAAAGCAAAGGCTGACTTCAAATTCAATTTTATTATAATTTTTGCAAATTTACATTCAAATAGGAAAACTCTAATTTTTTATGTATTGCACATAATTCAGCAAAAAGCATTTAAATAGTTAAAATTCAGTGAATCGACTTTCATTTTTTATATATTGCAAATGTATTCAACATAAAGTATAAAAGAAGTGAAAATTGAGTGAATTAATTGATCGTTTAAAATCAGTTGATTTTGGGAGAGATTTATATGCTTGCCATGACGGAGGATGCACTGCAGCCTCTGCTCATCCAGTAAAATGCACAAGGAGCACTTGAGTGGAAAAGTTGATGGCATCGCTTCCAGTTATGCAAGTAAAGAATTGGGGGCGTGACAATTGAAAGCAGTTCTCGCTGTAAACAAACAACGCGCCGGCAAATGGCACAAGTCATTTTCTTTTCTCTCTCTCCCTCAGTCTCCCTCAGTATCTCTCTCTCTCTCTTTCGCTCTTTCGCTCCTTCTCTTTTGCAGTGTGTGTGTCAAAAATTACGCATACGCCACGTTGAGTTTGGTGTTCAAGTGTGGCTCGTGCTGGCGCCGCCATTTGCTGAGTGTGACTGAACTCTCGCCCCGTGGACAGTTGAGTCGCCTCCCCCCTCCACCCCCCCTCCCCACAACCCTGTTAAGTGCATGCTTCAAAAAACTGTTCACACTCAGCTGTGTGAGTCTGTTGCGTGTGTCTGTTTGTCTATTTGTCTATTTGTCTGTGTGTTGCGAGCGCCGCTTGAGACCACTTTGCAGTCCGTCCGTCCGTCTGTCCGTCCGTCCGTCCGTCCCTCCATTAATTTCCATTTGCCCAGCTATATCTCAATAATTATGCTTTGTTGGCTAATGCGACCACGCCCCTTGAATAGGTTTGCATTGATGTTGAGGGCCATTTGGCCATTTTCTCATGCCGCACGCAACAAATTAAATAATTATGCGCTTAATTATTTTCGGCGCGTAATTTGTATCATTCGGTTCCCTCTCCGGATAATCCCAATTGAGGGTATGTCTGCGTCTTGTCAATATTTAATTGTTTTTTAATTTGTATTTTCCAAAATTCGAAATGGCAGTTAAACAGACAGCTGCTGAGGCATTTAATAATGCTCGCTAGACTTGCAGAGAGAGATAGAAAAGAGACAGAGAGAGAGAGAGATATAAAAGAGAGAGAGAGAGAGAGAGAGAGTGTGAGAGAGTGTGAGAGAGAGAGATATATAGAGAGAGAAGAAAAGACCATAACAAATAGAAAATGAGTCAAGTGAAAGCAGACCAAAGAAATCCATTTAAGACTCTTGTAGCTAAATTGATTTCTCTGCTAAAACTTTGATGCACAAACACAAAATGATCATTAAGCAGATGATGATTAAGTTGCGCACAAATATATATATTATTATTATTATATTATATTATATATATTTGCATTTTGAACATCGATTTGTGGCTGTAGCTCTTTGAAAAGCGTTTAACATCTGAGGAGCTTCAGATTGCATTTTTGGTTGAATAATAAACGTATTTTAATTATGTTCTGCATATTTTGCAATATAAAAACCAAATCTTAAATCTACAAAAAACATAACTTGTCAAATTGAAAATTATATTAGTTGTTACAATTTTTTATATGACTCAGCATTTTTTGTATTAACAATTATGCCCTACATCTTCTATCTCTTAACTTAACGCATAAGATTGTTGGCATTGTTCAAGTTGCAAGTTAATCAATCAGTTAGTCGCTCTAATTTTTACAATTTTCTAATATTAAAACTGTGATTAACTTTGTTTTGACTTGGAGGAGATTATTGTTAATTTTCGGGTAAAGTTTTCACTTAAATGTGTCAAGATTTGCGAGCAAATCCATTGCACAAAATCAACCAAAGAAATGGAAAAATCCATAAATTTTGCACAACTTTAGTTTTGGCTACTGCAGAGCTGCGGAGACAAACCCACCCAAGAACCCATTAGTGGTGCAAAAATATTACTCATGTCAGTGGTGCAACTTTAACTGCCTGCTTGAGGAGCTGTTGCCATAATTCTGTCACTCCACCAACCCCCAACCCCCCCACCTACCGCACTCTGTGTCTCTTTCTCTCTGCTCATTAGACCGTTACAACAACTGTCCCAACTTGGCAAACCCCTCCCCTGCCTCCCCTTACCAATGCACATGTTCATTCATTTGCTCTGGCTGTGGCAGTGGCAGTGGCAGGGGAAGTGGCACTGGCTTTCGGGCCAACATACTCTCTCACATTAGCCAAACCAAAATTGCATTGCCTTAGTCTAAGCTGCTCCTCGTCGCTTAATGCAAAACTTATTATGCGAATTTGTGGGCTTACAAGCTCAGCCCAGCACCATTACCAGCAGTGCCACCAGTTACATCAACATCAACACCTCCAAACACCATCTACCATCCAGCATCCACCATCCACATCCACATCGCCATCGCCTCATCGTTGTGTAGCTGGTTCAGTTGACGCCGCCGGCGTTTGCCATAAACTCAACGGATATTTGTCGGCTGGTTTTGGCCTGCTTTGGCGCTGGTCTGTGCTGTCCTGGGCTGGGCTGGGCTGGGCTGAGCTGAGCTGAGCTGAGCTGGGATGTGGATGTGCAGGCAAAGTGCCGAGTGCCGAGTGCAGTTTGCAGTGTGCGCACTAATTACGACAAGGTCGGTGCACTAATTAACAATGGCTCTGAGCCAGCTAAACGATATGACGCCCCAGCGGCCAGGCGGACCCTGCTCAAGTACAGCGCAAACATGGCGACATCCAGCGACATCCAGCGACCCTCAGCCAGAGACCAGAGACCGAAGCCCAATGCCCATAGACCAGTTAACAGATAGCAGATAGCAGATGCCAGAGATCTGTGACCAAAGACCAGAAACTACAGACCAACACATGCACACCTACACTATAAGTGACTGCACCTGTATGCATGTCTGTGTGTGTGTGTGGGTGTGTGTGTGTGTGTGTGTGTTATTAAAATAACTATTTTATATTTTATGCAACTGAAGATTCTCATACCCTGCTCATTATTTATGCATATGTGCATTTTAAAATGCATGTGCAACATGGCCTCTGTCTGCCTGCCGGGCTTTGGTATTGGTTGCATCATCAAGTTGCCATTGCGTCAATTGCATCCAACTCCATCCACTCTGTCGGGGGACTGTTGCTCATGCAACTGGACAACGTTGTCCACTGAGAACGCTGACCGTCGCTTCAGCTGCTCCTCCGGAAGGCAGTTCGTTTAAAGGATGATCAGATTTCTGTTGAAACAGCTTTTAATTGGACGTTTCTCTCCTTTCCGTAAGGACAACTACTCGCTGCTGCTCATCCGTATCCTTTATCTACCATATTCCGTTATTGTGTTTAAAATGATTTTGATTTATTTTCTTTTTGTTGTTTTCGTTCTATTTTGCATTGGAAAACTTGATAAATATTATTTACTCGACATGATTTGCAAGCCATTCTCAACATGGCTATATCCATTTGGCCAACTTTCTGTTAAGCGAAATATACTACCAGAATTACACGTAATCCGACCTATATTTCATTTGCGGGAGCCCTCTTATTATAGCCAACTGCAGATGAGTTCACTTATTGGACTCTTAACGGCTTTCATATGCGCTCCAAATAGGTTTTCTTATGCTCTGCTTTGATAAATATTTTGCCAGCTGTAACTGCTGCAAGTTGTTGTTGTTGTTGTTGTCGTTGTTGTCGTTGTTGTCGTTGTTGTTGTTGTCGTTGTTGTTGCTGTGTCTGGCTTAAAATAACAACCATCGAGCGGGAGGCGGACCCTAGTTTGGGCCAGGGAACGAGTGTTGCTGATTTGATGCGATTATATAGATGAGATTTGTGATTTCTGGCTTTTTTGGCTCGGGGGCAGGCGCCAAAAATGTTGCCGCACTGCCAACGTTGGAAAGCTTTCAAAGCTTTCGTTTCAAGAAAAGCTTGTGGTGAGTAAATACCAAAGAGAGAGCGAGCGAGAGACACAGCTAGAGGGAGGGAGAGAGAGAGAGAGAGAGCGAGCTCGAAAGCTCATAGAAGGGGTGCGTGTGAGCCTGTGGAGGGAGCGAGATCTGCCGGAGCAGGGGTGGATTTAGGTGGAACTGCGTGGGAGTCGACGCTGCCAATGTCAATTGCTTGTGTTCCATGGCTGTGTGCAGTATTTTTAAGCCTCAGCCTTTTCTCAACGACGTTCGCATCCCAAACAAAAGAACGCACTCACACACACACACCACACACCACACACACACACACACACACACCACACTCACACACACACGCACACTAGTGGACTGTTCATTCACACAAATGGCCCGTTTATATATTAATGTGATAATATTACTCATACGTCCCATAGACTGCCAGCAGTTTCTTCTTTAATTTTATATTATAATTTTTTAGGTGCAGGTGGGGAAATTAATAAAAATGATAAATGACAAAAAGACAAATCGTAGAATGTATTTAAGAAGCAACGTTTCGCCACATTGGTCCTAATTAAATTTAACTCTTAATTAACTGCATTGAAATAAATGGCTGGCAAATGCCAGACAGCCTGGAGCCGACCCAATTGATGTAAGTTGCCAACTGCTGACCACAAATTAGCTCAGTTACATTTTCACTTAAAATTACACTCGCAAATAATCCACAACCACATTTGGCCAACATTTGCATGGCTTAAACTCACTGGAACGCAGTTCAATACTTTGCTTGTGATTGAGCATTTTCACTAGATTTTAGTTGACAGCATTTTCCCTCAGACAGTCTTGCAAAATATGTTGACTGAGATTTTCTCTAAATAGAAAACTTGGGATAAACAGATCTCGTTGATTTGCATTGAGTACTAAATTAAAGAACATAATTAAATAAATAAATCGTTTAAAAATCAATTATAATTTGTAATTTAATTTTAAATATCAACTGAGCTACAAAAGACTTTTGTAGTCCGCTTTTTAATTAAACTTTAATTAAAATATAAAATATATATTTTGAGGCTATTTTTTAACAAAATTAAAATATTTGCTTACTTTTTATCAGAGCTGGAAATCAAATAATAGTTTTCAGAGGATATCGATTTGAATCGTTCGATTTGCAAGAATCTTAAATTAAAATATAAAATGAAATTTTCAATTTAAAATTAAGCTTACAAAGTAATTAATAACGGCAACAACATTCAAGGCTTGATTCAAAATAAATCGAGTTTAAATACATTTATTACAGGTTATAGAATAAAAGTCGTCTTAAATACTGGTATTTAAAAAACAATTATTTGAAGAGCTTAAAATTTGGCAGTCAAATAAGCTTTGTAAATCTGTGTGTTTCGGTTATATGATTTGTAGTTGTGCACAACACACACACACACACACACACACATAGTGTTGTTTGCAGTGTGACCAGACGGGTGACTGAAATTGCATAGGAAACTAATGCCGAGGCATGCAGATTTGTGGCACATTTATTTATTTATTTACACTATTCTGGCGATATCAGTGTTATTTTAGCTAACACCAACGACGGCGACGACGACGTCGACTGCGACTGCGACTGCGACGCCTGGCAGCGGCTGCTGTGCCCCGAGCGAGGTAGGGTTTTGTCTTTTTTTGGCCTTTTTCTTTCGGCTATCGCTCGAAAGCTCGCTCCAGGAGCACAATCCGCCCGTAACGCGCCCGATGCGCGTCTCTTCAACTTCAGAGTGCTGTGAGCTTCGTCGTCGCTGGTCGTCCTTCTCGTCGTCGGTGGTATCAACAAGGACATTCGACCTACTGTTGATTGCGCACCAAAGCTTTTCAGTTGATTTTCAGACCGTGCCACGTACGGAACAAATATCCTGCGCTACGGCGGAGTCAAGAGCGAGCGCCCAAGCAGCATGCAGCGTGTTTCTTAAGACCAAAAACAGTTGTTGTTGTTTTTTTTTTTGTTGTTGGCCACTCTTAACATTAACATTGTGTGTGTGTGTCGTGTGGCTCGATTCCAAGCGACTACTATAAGGTATATATATTTCAATCAAATTCCTGACCGACTTCATATTTTTTCCGTTTTTTTTTCTGTTGCTTTTTTTTTACATATTTGCTGTCATAAATGTTGCTCAGTTATTTGTTTTTTGTCTGGTGACTTGTGCAAAATAAAGTTCGGTCCGTCGGTCGGTCAATTGTGTTACAGCTAAAATACAGATGTCAGGCGATGCCAGTCGAAAGAACGCGGCTACTTTATTGATAAAGCCAACACACACACACACACACAAACACACAGCTATACCACCTTATAAAACTACATACACACACACACACACACACAGATTGAGAAGGAGCTACAAACTGTAGAAGGACCACACTGAAAAACCAGTCTGACAACTTAACGACTTACTTAGTCAAATAGAGAGGTACGAGGACACAAAATAACATTGCCCAAAAATATAACGAGTGAGTGACACAAGCTGTGTGTGTGTGTGTGTGTGTGTGAGTGAGAGCGAGAGAGAGAGAGAGTGCGAGGGGGCAGAGACAGAGATAGAGAGCTACAGCTAAGCGTTGGCTGCATAATAAGTAGGAGTAAAGAGGCAGCCTAATAGACTGCCCAACCAGGCCATAAAGGGTAACAGTAACACGCAAACACACACACACACACACACACACACACACACACTCACACACTCACACACACACACACACACACAGACTCAACCTTTGGCGTTGTCTAATAAAATATTCAATTTTTTTTTTCTCTTCATTTTTCTAGTGAGTTTTTGGCTGAGGGCACGAAAGGTGCCCCGAAAAATGTGATGCTGCCTTTGGGCCACCATTTTGGCCATCATTTGGTGTTTCACTTCTGTTGCGCTTTGTCGCCGTTGTTGTTTCTGCTTCTGTTGTTGCTGCGGTCGCTCAGCTCGCGTGGCATACGAAATTGAATGAATATAATCAAATCACAATGAAAGAGGTTATGTAAATGCCTCGGCTCACGTGTGTCGGCTCCAATGTTTCTCTCATTCGCGCTTGCTTTGCGGCTGCCGCTGCTGCTGCTGCTGCTGCTGCTGCTGCTGCTGCTGCTGCTGCGGCTGTTGCTGTTGTTGCTGTTGTTGCGGGTGCTGCTGCTGCTGCTGTTGCTGCTGCGGCTGTTGCTGTTGTTGCTGTTGTTGCGGGTGCTGCTGCTGCTGCTGTTGTTGCTGTTGCTGCCGCTGCTGCTGCTGCTGTTGTTGCTGCTGTTGTTGCTGTTGCTGCCGCTGCTGCTGCTGCTGTTGTTGCTGCTGCTGCTGCTGCTGTTGCTGTTGTTGCGGCTGCTGTTGTTGCTGCTGTTGCTGCCGCTGCTGCTGTTGCTCTTGCTGTCGCTGCTGCTGCCGCCGTTGCTGCTGCTGCTGCTGCTGTTGGCTTTTGGCTTTTCTCCCGCTGTTGCTCTCCTGGCCAACAAGGAATATTTATATGGTACTATGCCAGTAAACTTTTCTCTAGCCGTTGCTGTTGCCGTTGCTGCTGTTTTTCAGCCAAAAGTTGCCCTGGTTGGCATTTGCATAATTTACAGGACCAGTTAATAGCCAAACACATGTGCTAAAATATTTCGTAGTCGGTGGCTATTTCTCATTTTTGGACCTGGCTGCATTTGGTAAACGTTTTGTTTCGGTTTCAGTTTCAGTTTCAGTTGTTGGGCTGTAGCTTACCTGCGGCTGCTTTGAGCCGTGTTCTTATGGCCAGGTTGCCAGAGCTTTGGCAATTGCATTTTAAAGGCCATAAGCTCGTCTTTGCTTTCCATATTAATAATGTGGGAGGGCTTTGGAACTGAGTCATTCACATGACACTCATATGTACGTAACACACACCGAGTACGCTTCAAGCCAAGTCAGAAATCTCAAATTGAAAAATCTAATAAAAAAAAAGAAGCGGAAGAAGAGAAGAAATTTAAAGTGCAATCAGAGCCAAATATTTCACTAAGGGGAAGCAATCAAATAAAGGAAGCACAACAGAAATATAAGCAGATATATGGAGAGGCATGCGGATATGGCGTTTAAATCAAATCTGGCTTTCGCTTTTTGCATACCCGTTCGAAGGAAAAAACAAACACCAACACAAACCCCCGTTAACCCACGACCTTTGCAGATACCCAAAAATGCAGATTGGGCGGGGACTGGTCGGAGGGGTTGGGAACCGGGCGCCTAGGAATGGCAATTAGTTTGCTCGTGGAGGGGGAAAGGATGGGGCACGTGAATAATTGTGTGCTTAGAAATTCCATTCAGAGCGAAGCAGGGTCGAAAAATAAGGGAATATTTTGGCTTATTCTCCTTAGCATTAATAACTACGCTTGTAGTCTTGGGTAATTGAGTTGATAAATAGTTAATAACACCACTAAACAAGCTGTTTATTAATTATGCACTTACAGTTGGGGCTATGTGGATACATACATATATAAGTAAGTTTATATTTCACAACTTGTTGATCGCCTCGGATTCTGTGGAAAGAGATCTCAATTTAGGACCTAAATATTGATTGATAACTTGATCATCTTCATTAAATTGTTTAGTTAGGTATTCATTATAATCTGGTAGAGGGTGTTATAAATTTTATGTACAGTTTGAAAGATATTGAAATGAATTATTGATCAGCATCACTAGCCGAGGCTATAGAGCCACGTCCGTCTCTTCATCTGTCTATGTATCTATGTCCCAGTATTGAGATCCTACTCCCTAAGTCTGCTTCAGGAAGGACATATGTCGGAGCTGGCTGTATAGATCGAAATTCTGTTTAGCCAGATGTACAAGCCAAACTTTATTAATATTATATAGATACGAGTTGTATATCAAGTAATTGTTATTATTATTATTATTATTATTTATATTTTTATGCTCCTTAATTTTAGACAATATCAAATTTCAATATCAATTAGCGTTCATAGGAACAATCGGTCAGTTTTTTAAAGTTTTTACAGAAATTGAAATGTGATCAATTCGACTCTGTTCCAGGTATTCCTTCTAGTTTTTATTTCCTTCCACCTGCATTGCTTGAGTTCCCTTTGGTTGCCTTTCAAAGCTGCTAACATTGTATGAATAGTGAATTGAGCTGTGACTCTTATGCAATCCAAATAGTTAACCAGGTGTAATGATTTCGTTCCACTGAGTTGGCATTTAAGTTTTCGCCTCGTTCCCGTTTGGCAAACCCCCAACACAACTGCGAAAACTCCTAAGCCAGGTTAGTTTGTGTATGTGTGTGTGCGAGTGTGTGTGTGTGAGTGTGTGCAACGTGAAGCAATTAGTTTGGCAACCACGTCAGTGGTGTGTGTTCTCTAGTTGGCCAGCCAAAACAAATTGGCCAACAGCTCGAGTTTGAGAAAGTTGTGAGCGTCTCTTCTAATTTGTTTACAAGTCGTTTTGGCAATTATTCAATTAAATGGCGCCGCCAGCGGCTATTTTATATAATTTTGACGCACGAACCAGCCACAAAGTTATAAATGCATTTAGATCCAAGCGGAAATCGCGTAATGCCCCCCAGCCATCAATTCCATGCTGGAAATGGGAGAAATGGACGTATTCTAAGGATGAGCTGGTTTTTCGGATTCCCGTTATACGGTTCAGAGTCCACGTGCAATTTGCAATTGCTCCGCCGTCGGCCTTAAAAGTGTGCTCAATTTTCTTTCCTTTCAATTTCCTAGACTGACAGATACAGATCCAGACGCCTAGAGCCTTTGACACAAACAACTTCCTCCACCAATGTGAAGGAAGAGGGGGGGTTGGGGTGTGTGTGTGTGTGTGTGTGTGTGTGTGTGTGTGTGTGTGTGTGTGTGTGTGTGTTCATGTGAACGGGATGCTTGGACAGCTCGTTAGCAATTGCATCACAGACAACATTCAAAATGCCATGTCCGACCTGTCCGACGCCATCCAACCGCCCACCACGATTCAGCTGTTATATATATATATATATGTATATGTATGTATGTATATGTGCTGTGTATATATGCATATCTGAATATATGTGTATGCATGTTTTTCGGTCCTGGGCCTCTCAGTTCCGCATCATTTGTCCTTTTTGTTTACCTAAGCGACTATTTCTATGTTGACAAGCGAAACATACATACATATTTTTGAAAAGCACAAAATGCTACATACATACATGAATAAATACATACACACAAACAAGCACTGAGGTCCTTTGGGGTACACTTCTAATGATCCTTAACGAAATGCATTTGCAGTTATTTAAGCGGAATGCCCTCAATTGTGCAATTTAAATATTATGTCATCTGTAATCGATAGGAAATGAGCAGAGAAAATGAAAATGCTTTTCAATTTAATAGCTGCATTTTTTTTTATTGTGAATTCAAAAGTGGAAATCAGATAAAAATTTAAATGAAACTTAAGGAAAACTTCAAAGGATATTGTATATTATTATTGAAATGGAAACTTGAGCGAAAAGGACAATCGCTGACTTGTTGCAAAGTTGCAAATTCGATTATTTCGCATATATTTGATTAGCTTAAAATGCTTGCTTAGATAACATATTTAATAAATATTTCGTACAATTCAATGGGTCTTATCTCGTTTTTACTGTTCTTTTTTTGTTTTTGTTCAACTTGTAATAGTAGGCTTGATAGGCAATTTGGCCAACATGGAGACAACGCCCCAAGGCGGCTATTAACTTTGGGCCACATCCGCGGAGAATTGGAAGAACGTTGGTGGCTGCGGCCAGAGTTTGTGTGCCTTGTCCACACGTTGTCAGCGTGCCCCTGGAAATTTCATCAAAAGTTGTCGCCAGCATCATTTGTGCCCCCTGCCTCATTCTCATCCACATCCCCCTGCTCTTGCCACTATTTATCCCGTATCCGGCGTGTCGGAACATGGCCGTCAAATTTGTCCGCAACTCGTAAAATGGCGAGCATCCAATGGAATATGAAAGTGGCAGCGTGCAAAACAAAAGAGTCCCAGAGATAGACAGAGACAGAGATAGCGATGGAGAGTGAGAGGGAAATAGTTTAGTTTTATGATTGCGTTGAGTCCAATTTGTCATTCACTTAAATGTTTATGATTTTTGTTGCAGCTGCTAATTATGGATGTTGTTTTGAATTCATGGATGTTGCGTGCATCAATCAAGATTATTTTATTTTAATGCCACACATATGTAACAGAGAGCGAGAGAGAGAGAGAGAGAGTGTGTGTGAGAAAGAGAGAAAGATATCTGCGTGTAAACTTCCAGTTAGCAGTTTCAATTGCCAATTGAAAGTCAATTAAAAAATCACGCAAATTTTGCAACAATATATTAAAAAAGTTTGTTCCGCAAATTTTCACAAGGAATTATTAAAATTTTAATTACTCAACTCTGTGGCAAACTTTTCATCATCCCCTCAGCATTGTCGACATTTTCTGTCGTTGCCGCAAAGGTAAAGAATCCTTAAGCGAACCAAGCAATTTCATCGCATTTTCATTTTCAAGTCGTCGACCAAATGCTCTTTTCTAGATGGTTACATATACAATCATCAAGTAGTAAAATAATTTAAATAAAATCTAGAATAGCAAGTGCAACTTTACATAATTCTGAATGGATCTGACAACTGTCTTCCTTCTATTTCATTAGAGTATACAAAATATGAGCTGAAGGAACGAATGTTGCATACTTCAAGAAAATAAGCTCAACTTGTTTTTAATATTAATGAGAGAATTTTTGCAGAGAAATATTAAAAACCTTAAGGAAAATGCGCTAACTGACTGACTACTGACTGACTGACTGACTGACTGACTGACTGACTGACTGACTGACTGACTGACTGACTGATTGTCGGCAGTTTCTTTTGCCAGCGTTTTGGCATTGTGAGATGTCCCTGGTTGCTTCGTCCATGTCGCTGTGTGTTTTGTTATATTTTGTTTGGGGCCGCACACCAAAACACACACATACACACACACACACACACACACACACACACACACACACACACACTCACAGTCAACACAAAAACGTCGCTGACATGCTTAAATATCAAAGTACCTTTTGCTATTCATCAGTGGAACGCGACGCCCTGTGGGTATTCAGTGGGGGTAGCCCTTGTGCTGTTGTGCTGCTGAATGTGGCAGGTGCATGGGCTGTGGCAGCTGCATGATGAATGACGTTTCGCCTTGACAATGTGCCTGCCCCTCCGCTACTGTGTTCTTGTCTGCTTATGTACATATCTATCCATCTTTAATCTGTTGTCGCTGTTGTTCTTTCAGATCGAACCAGAGCCAAATTGGGATAAGACACGCGCCTTCAATTACCTGTTGACGTTGGACAGGCTCGTTGCTCGTTGCTGACCCATCGGCCGAGCGGGCAAACGCAGCACACCAGAACACCACCAACACACACCAACACACACACACCAACACACACACCAACACACACACAGACTCACACCCACCAACGAGCAGCAACGCAATCTCTGCGGCAACACAATGGGCAAGAAGAACTCTAAATTGAAGCAGGACACCATCGATCGCCTGACTACAGATACATACTGTGAGTATAGCGATAGACCCCTGTACCTCTTTTGTTTGTGCATTCTATTACTGTATCACTGTATCACACTGTAAATGAGCCGGCCACAAATCATGTTGGGTGTGTTCCAGCCTTGAACTCCATATGAGTTATGGTGCGGACCATTAAAAACTCTTGAAAGCCATTTTGGCAGCCGAAACGTGCGCATTATGTTTCTGGCTTATAGTATTTAAGTGTTAGCCACATTTAAGTGCTTCTTCTTCTTCTTCAAATGTGAATAGCTGCAAAGCTGAGTGCAGCTAGCCAAAATGTTCAAAGGAATTGAAATTAAGGCCAGATTGATTGAGTCAACATTGTTTTTTTATACCCTTAACCCATTAAAAATGGGTAAAAAGGGTATAATGGTTTTGTGCAAATGTATGTAACAGGCAGAAGGAAGCATCTCCGACCCCATAAAGTATATATATTCTTGATCAGGATCAACAGCCGAGTCGATATAGCCCTGTCCGTCTGTCCGTCCGTCCGTCCGTCCGTCCGTCTGTCCGTCCGTCCGTCTGTCCGTCCGTCCGTCCGTCTGTATGAACACGCGGATCTCAGAGACTATAAGAGCTAGAGACTTCAAATTTGAAATATAGGTTCTCGTATACCAGGCGCAGAACAAGTTTGCTTTATTTTATCGATAACTGCTTCAGTTTCGGAATTATCGATACATTTAGATTTCCGATAGCAATAAATTCCACAATTTAAGAGGCAGAGGGTTCTCATTTATACATAATATGCTTATACATATTATTGATCAGTTGCCAAAATTTCATTAAGTTCGGATAAGAAACACCAAAGTTATAGTCGAAAATATATTTTCATATTGATCTTCTTGTTGTCAGCAGCCGGAAGCATTTTCTGTATGCATAAATAGGCGTGCGCATGTGTGAGAAAGAGATGGCATGATAATCGACGCTAGTGTCAATATATTTGTGTGTATTCTGCAGAGCCCCGATAAGTACTGTTTCGTGTACGCATGTATGTCTGTATGTATGTATGTATATGCTTGTGAGTAAAGACTGTAAGAAATGCACTTGCAGAACTGAACATTTGAGTGCAAATCATTTTAAAGGGAAATTATCCAATAAAACTAGAATATATTTAACAACTGGGTTAAGGGTATATCGTAGTCGAGCCAACTCGACTACAGCATCTTACTTGTTGTTAGTTGGAATAAATCGAATGAGAAATTTGAAAGGATTTTTTTTTTAAATTTATTCAATATTTGATCTATATTAATTAATTTAAAATATTCAACTTTTTCAACGATAATATATCGTCTAGATTATATTTCTATATATAACATTTGCTGCTTACCGCTGTGACTTAGTTGTGGTTGTCCTGGGCCTGGTGGATAAATGCTTCGTGCTCCGTAGCCATCATCATAGCCATATGTCAGAAATGAGGTCCTTTTTATAAGCTTCTTAGTTTTACTGGCTGCCGTGGGGCTTTTCGCTTTGTGGCAAAGTTGCACAAGGCAAAAGTTTTTGAGTGCTCGAATCGCATAACAAGTCCGCCAACAACATTTCAACGCATTCCGATTGCAGCTTACGGGTTTGCTGTCTGCCCGTAAGCTTTAAAAGCTGACGGAGCATTCTTTATTGGCCATTGCTTGAAGTGGCAACATTGTTGGCCCACTGCAACTGGGCCGTTTTGCGCACAAAGTTTCAAGTAACATTCACCCACTAAATGTAAGCCAACATAAGAAATGTGTGTCAATTGAATTACAACAATTCTCAATGCAGAAATGTTAATCTCCAAATTCAATTTCGATAACACACAGTTAGGTTAGCCACATATATGAATATATATATATATATATGTATATATATATATATATATATATGAGTTATACAAGTAAATTCTGTGGCAGACATTATCGTGTGCGAATTGACAATTTCTGTATTTGCGCAGTCGAGTGCAGTCGAGGAAAAACATTGGGAAATATGGAAAACATTTGATTACTTTTTGCCGCCATTGCAATTCACTTCTACTTATGACTTTGTGTGTGTGTGTGTGTGTGTGTGTGTGTGCGAGTGTGTGGCACTTTTCTGTCAATTTCGGTATGTGTTACACTTCGACAAACAGTCGCAGCAAGGCGACAGCAAATCGCGTATAAGACTGAAATGCAGACAGCATCATTCCAGACCAGATGCAGGAGCCAGACTCCAAGCTAGACCCAGACCCAGACCCAGAGCGAGAACCAGAAGCAGATTCAGACCCAGACCCAGACCCAGACCCAGACCCAGACTGGTGCCTGCTGCCTGGTGGCTGGTGGCTGTCGCAATGTCACATTTGAACTGCAGTCATTTGGCACATGCTCTTTGCTATGCAAACACACTCACACAGAAAATAGTGATGCTCCTCTTGGGTGTATCCAGCATCCAACATCCAACATATTCCCCCTAAAAGCGTCTGTCAGTTCATTTCGCACGCATTGGCATTCAGTCAGTTGGGGCACTCAAATTTCAATTGAATGTTGAAATTATCATTGCACTTGTTGTATTTCTGCTCAATGGTCGATGGGGGCAGCCCTATTGTCACGTTATCTATCTCTCTCCCTCTCTATCTCTATCTTTATCTCTATCACTCCCTCTCCTCTTAACATATGTATGTGCCAGAGTGGGCACTCAGCTTGTCTCGTCGAGACAGTTTGTTTGGCATTTAGCAGTGGAAATCAAACGTGTAAAAGCAACAAGCAACCAGAGCACTAAAAACGCACTCAAATGTGCCCCACTACGCTCCCAACGTAACGACACCCCACCACAACCACCCTACCCCAACCCACCCACTCGACCCACCCAAACCACCCCACCTATTTGGAAATGACGTCTCAAGCGCTTGTTCCTCTGTTCAACCAACATTCCATTGCTGCTGGCGCCAGCTGCACAGTGGGTCGAGGGGTGGCAGGCGTGGCGGAAAAGCTGTCACAGCTAATTGTTGACGTAATAAATCATGAATCACATTAAACTCATCAATAATTACATAACATGTCAATATAAGGTTAGCTTCTATTTTATGCATTCTCATTTTGCGTCAATAAAGTTTATATATATTTTCATGCTTATATTAAAAAAGGCATCTTCTAAATTGAGTTACTAAATTAAAATTTGAAACTTAAAACAATAAAATAAATAATATAACAAATCTGGGGATAATTAAATAAAAAAAATTCAACATGCATTGTAAGGGTTGGGGAAACTCAGAAAGATTCCAAACCAGATCAAAAATGGTACAAATTGTTTTTAAGATTCGACGATAAGTTTATTGTTTGTCTGTTTACAAATATAATCATATCTTAAATATTCAAATGCTTTTAGGATAATGTATAAAAATTCGAATTTACTAAACTGAACTTTAGTTTCTGTATTCTGTATTTCGCTTTACTTCTGAGACGATGGGAGACTGTTTTTATTGCAGTCTCGGTGCCACTGTCACAATGTCAGTCCCCGTCCAAATACCAATTCCAGGCTCGAACATGATGCACATGTTGTAAATAATTTGCTAATGGCGCCATCGATGCTTTCACAACAGAGCACAGCACCAGCAGCAACAGCAACAGCAGCAACAGCAACAGCAGCAACAGCAACAGCAACAGCAACAGCAGCAGCGGCAGCAACTGGCTCTGAGACTTCTTCTTCTTCTTCTTCAGCTCAAGAGATGTGATAGCAACACATGTGTGGAACATGTCCAAATACATGTGTAGTGCCCGTCAGTCAGTCAGTCAGTCAGTCAGTCAGTCAGTCAGTCAGTCAGTTAGTCAGTTAGTTAGTAATTCTAGTCAAAGCCAGCAACAGCGAGAGAGAGAGAGAGAGAGAGAGAGACAGCAGAGGAGCAAGGGGGATGAGAGCTGAAGGAAAATGCAGGTGAAGGAAAATGCAGGTGAAGGAAAATGCAGGTGAAGGAAAGCTGTAAAGTCGTTGAAATTGACAAGAAAATGACAACAAAGGAAATTAGTAAATTGCTTTAAAATTGTGTTCAGCGATGCTTAAGTAAAAATTAGCAAAGAAAAACTTTAGACAAGTTGGGGCAGCTCGCATTTTGCCAATTTCCTTTTCATTCCCCATTCGCTTTTCCACTTCTTTTTTTTTTGTCTTAGGAAAACTATCTTCAGATGCGATTTAGCAAGAATAAACTTAAAACTGCATTCAACCCTTTCTTTTGTGCCTTCGTGTTTGGCTTTTGAAGAATTACGTTTTTTTCTCTCCTTTTGAATGGCTGCATTTACAAAATTTAAATTAAAATTGCATGAAATGTGCCAAGGTGCATTGTGCAATTTTATACGAATGCTCGGGGGGAATTAATTGCTGCATTCTTAAGTGATTGCCAAGTTAACAGGGACATGCAATGCAACAGAGTTGTGCCTTGCCACAAAAGAGTCCAGGTCAAAACGTCAAGAGTCATCAGCTTGATAAGTTCGTAATATGATCGAATAGATATGGACATCGGTACATGTTAAGTGTACAGTTATCTTATCAATGGAACCACATCAAAAATATGTATTCAAAAATAGGTGGAGACTAATTTCGAATTTAGTTTGAGTGATTAACTTTTTCGCCTGTACATGTGGTGGATCTTAACTAATTCTTACTAATTATTTTTGGTCTAATTGGGTTTTTCTGGGTTTTCCCCAATTCATGCAACAAATGTTGGACCATTTTGTTTTCTACCCCCAGAAATATTGGGAATCTTAAAAATCTTAAAAATCTTATAGATATTTTAGAATTTTCTAATTCATTTATAATTTTATTTTAAATTTAATTTAATTCAAATTTGGTGTCGTCTGACTTTAGCTGACAATAAATAAATAATGTGCAACATAAATTTTAATTTTTTTTTTTAAATAGCTTAAATATGTTTTTCGCTGGCTGCTCGTCAATTGCATAATTTTTGTTTTAGATAATTCGATTTATTTCGAATTTTGTGTTAATTTTAAATAGCATCCGAAATTTAGCGGAGTATATAAAAAAAATATTTAAAAATAAACAGTGAAAAACACTTTTCAAGCAATAAACATTTAAATGAACTCATCGTAGATAAATCATAATTATGCCAATTATATTATTATTATTTTTATGAACAATTTCGATGGTTTCTTTCATTGCTCATGCGATGGCACTCATCCTGCTGTCAGGATGAAGTGCAATTAGGTATTAGGATAAATGGCGCATTTGTTGCGCCACGCGGTGGCGTGTTTGCCACTTATTTAAGCCCGGCTTGTTTACAGGGTATTCTTAATGAGCTTTACGACGTACACACATCATAAAGTTGTGAGGCCACAGCAAACAGCTACAAAAAGTTTTCCTTCTCACGCACATGACACACACTCGCACACACACACTCGCAGACACACACACACACACACACACGCACACACTCGCACACACACATCACATATGCTCGCATGCAAATTGTAGATGGTTTTTTCCCCTATATTTTGTGGATTTTGCTTTTTGTATGGATGATGGCAGCAATTCATTAATTAGCATGTGGCCACTCCCAGGCGAGGGCTGAGTCCTTGTTTCGTATGTATGTATGTGTATGTAGGTGTGTACCAGTGTGCGTGTGTGTCTGAGTGCTTTCAAGGAAGTTAAATTAAATCAATTTAAAATTAAATTAAATACAAAAAGTCAAAATGCCGTGTTTGTTGGCCTTTTGCTGCTGGATCTGTGCACAGCAGGCAACCAAAATGCTGCCAAAAATGATTAAATAAACACTGTGAGCCACAAATGACTTTTACTAGAAGAAAAAAGGGACCCAATCCCAACAGCGAAATGTAAAAAACAAGCAAAAACATTTATCCTTGGCACGCCGAAAACTACACACCCTCGTAGATCGGAGTTAATCTGGTAATTTGAACTGAATATTCCGCGGCTTTGTGATTAGATTGTACCAGAAAAAGGCGAAGAGTAAGTTTACAGTTATCTCAATTCCACAAAATAAATAAATGATATAGTGGTGCGATTATAATGAACTCTATTTTTCCAAACTGTAACATTATTCAGGATATATTAGTAAAAAAAATATATTTTAAGTCGAGAACAAATCTGTCAACCGATTAGTGCTAAGGCAGCTTTAGGAACTGGTGGTCCGACCTGGTTGCTTAAACGCCATAGATGAGATTAAAATTGAGGGAGCTCTAAAAAAATGGGATAATCGTAAGTGCAGACATTTCGCATTTCATGACTAAATTATAATACCCTCAACGAGGGTATAAAAGCAAAAAATGCCGCCTTGTGCAAACAAACATTTAAATCGAAATAATTTTTATACATTTTTTTTTTTTTTTTTTGTGGTACTGCCTCAAAGATTATATGGGTAGATGACGTAGAGCAGGTTGGGTCGTAAGCAAGTGTGTGTGTTGGAGGGAGGGGGGAGGGGGGGAATTGGATCCTTGAGTGGCGCACTCAATGCGCCCGGCTATGAACTAATTTGCTTTAATGCTAGCGGCACTGTTCACACACAAACACTCAGAGACAGACACACACACTCACACTCATACTCGCACTCATAGTCATACTCATGGTAAATAGAGTGGGAGATACCCATCCACATGTATTATTCATGTAGCCGCAGTAAAAGTCCTCCAACGTCGACATCAACATGCCCCGGAGTTAACTTGGCCAACGACGCGTTGGCGTGCGTAGACTTTTGAGAGGGGCGCTAGTTGGTTCAATGGGTTTGTGGCTGGTGTGTGTGGTTGGGTTGGGGTCCCTTTCTGCTTGTGCGGCTTATAATGAGTTATATATTTTGATGCTAGGCAACCAGGGACCTTTTCAATTTGTACTCAATGGCTGCGGCTCACTTGCATTGCGTGCAAAGACTCTGACAGTCAGTGCCCCAAGCTCCAAGCTTCAAGCTCCAAGCTCAATGCCCCCACCAGTTCCAGGTAAATGTTGTAATGTCCGCGCAGCGCACGCAAAGGATATGTTTTGCTGGCTGGTTGGGTTAACCCCTCAATACCATTGCAGGAGCTGAAAGAGTTGAATATTCCAATTAATACTTCACATGGCACACTCCACATCCACGTATCTCAACTGCTTTTGCCCTTTATCTAGTCTCAAAATAAATTGCACAACAAGCTTAATTGCAAACTCTCAGAGAGGGACTCTCCTAATGAGGGATAATCTCCTTATATACTTAGTATAAGCGATTAAGTGGCATCATTCTGAAAACAAATAAGGCTGCTTTAATTGGCAACATAATTGGACTTTAGCACAATTATTACACAAATCTCAATTTCTGAGCTGATCCTATATATTGAGATAATGGACACAAATTCACCAATGCTAATGTCTAATCTATTTTAAAGCGAATCTTTTCAAATATTATCATAAATATGTAGAATTTATATGAAACATTTTTACCTAATTACAACTTACATATTTGTGTTAAATATTTAAACATTTATGAGCAATTTTACTCTGAAGAAACATTTTTTTTCTTTACTTAGTTGCTTTGTTCTTCTTCCTAAAAATGGCAAAATGTACACAAGTACTTACATACATACATACATATATATATTTATGAAACATATGTTGGATAAACTTTTAAATAAATGAACTAAGCCAATTTGCTTGCATATAGGGGGCACAACGGGGGGGGGAGGCAAACACCAGTTGTTCATCATCCTTTTGGTATTTCAAAGGCTGACACAAGATGAATGTTTGCGGAAATATTGCCCTTTTTTATGGATATAGTTTGTATGTTTGTCTCGGCAACAAACTATTTTCCTGCCTCAACACACAACATATCGAGGCAGTGGTATGGGGAAAAGGGAAAGGGAAAGGGTATTTTATCTTTGTTATTCTTCATAGAGCAATCATTCTTATTTTTCAGTGTTTTTATTTTCATTTGTAAAGTGGCGTGTGGAAAGCGCGTTCGCCTCGCTCTCTAAGTGCAGACGTGTGTGCAACACACGCGCCACAAAGTATACTATACATATACATACATATGTACACACAATGTACATGTATACATATATATACATACATATATAAGAGCATACTTATACGGCTTAGGCCGGCATGTGTAAGTGAAATCTACCTGGTAATAAATGAAATGATTTATTAAATGATATGCACTTTATGCAACTTACACTTACTCACAGCCAACAGCATTGTGTGTGTGTGTGTGTGTGTGTGTGTGTGTGTGTGTTGTGGGTGGGGGTGTGGGTGTGGGACTCGTTAATTTCGAAGCTGTTTGGCCGGTTAAGATGCCTAAGCCTGTCAATGGCACGACATCAATTTTTGTGGCAACTTGAAATAGCCCGAAGTGTGGCTAAGCTGCCATAAATCAGCGGCTGAGCCAAATTACTTGAGTTGCCATTGCCACTTCTTGAATGTGTGGCAATAAAGCAAGAGGTAAGCAAGTAAGTAGCTCAATGGGATGTGTCCGGGGATCAATGTTACTGATTTTGACATTGCCCAAATGCCAGACTAATGAGTTATTCGATTAAATGCCCACCATTCAATTCCCTTAACAGGAGTCTACTACTTATCTATATGATTAATTACAGCACTTTCATTTTCATTCATGGCTAACTTATCTCTTATTTTGTCTCTTTTCAGTTACGGAAAAGGAAATTCGTCAATGGTAAGAATATTGTGGTTACACCTAACATTGCTCAAATGTTGTTTGCCACCATCCCCCACTCAGAGACAGCCCTCCCTCCGAGTATGTATAATACACATGAAATCATTTCATTTAACTCTTTAAGAATCAAATGTTATCCGCTGTCCAATTTATGAATTAATGAATAATGCAATAAATGCGGTTCGGAGCTGTTCGAATATGAATATGAATATGAATATGCCACAGCATGTAAATCAGTTGGAGCGAGGTTGCACATTTTAATTAGCATTAAAAAATGCACAAATCTTTTCGTATCAAATTAAAATCCTTGCATTATCTGATTTATATATATATATACATATATATATATATATATATATATATATATATATATATATATATATATATATAAATATGCACACTTTTCTCATTTGTGCGCAGCTCTTTTTGCTGGTTATTTACATCCACCATATATGTCCATATGTATATATGTACACACATGCATACATACATACATACAGACATACATATAATGTAAATATTATTACTATTTGTATTATTTGTTAAATATATATATTGTTTTCAAAAATGTGGTCAACAAACAACTTTAACTGTTCGTCTCTTCGGTATGCTAATCTTGAATCAACACACTCTCTCTCTCTCTCTCTTCTTTTCTTTCTCCCTCTTTCCCTCAATTTTTCCTGTATCTCACTGATCTGTAAACTGTGCTATAAAAAAAAAAACAAAACAAAACTACAATTTAATCTCTGACTTCCGACACGAAAAAAGGCACAAAGGTTTTCTCAAAGATTGCCCAAATGGTCTGCTGACCGAACAAGTAAGTAACGAGTCCCGAGTCCATCGCTGACTGTCTGCATCATATTTTATTTTAAGCTACTCGTACTCAATCAACTAACCACAACCGAATCCTATTAAAACAAGACCATAAAATCATAACAAAAATAAAATAACGAAAGTCTGTTCATTTTCATTTTCACATTTTACTAACCTCAGAAATGCAAACATATCGCAAAAATGTGCAAAGAACCACAAAAAAAAAAAAAAAACTGGGAAACTGGAAAACTACTTAGTTATTTTTTATTTACATACTTTATATTTTATAGTTTGTTCTGGTAATTTTATGTTTTGCTTTTATGTTAGTTTGGCCTTCCACACTTCATCGCCATCGTCATTATTGGTGCCGCATTTTTGTGGCTTTGTTTTTGGCTGTTGCTGTTTTGTTGCTGCCACTTAAACTGGCTGAAATTTTTAGTGATATACCAAATGTGGGTTGCCGCTATTTCTAGCTCTAGCTATGGCTATTACTATCTTCCTCTTCCTCTATTTTTTTCAGTTTGTTCGCGTTTTCTAATATTTTTCCATTTTCTTCTGCGGCTCATTTTATGTTTGAGTCCCGTCAATATTTCGGCATTGTCTCTGGGGGATTTGCGGGTCCAATTAAACTAATAAATGGGTTCGTTAGTACTTTGACTATTACTGCAAATTATGTGAAAGTGGAGGAGTCTAAAAATCATTTGATGACGCAACGATTTCAAATAAATACCTTTTTTACAAGCTTGTTTACATTCAGCTCTTCAGAAATAGCTGAATGTGTATTTTACTTTTTTTTTATTTAATTTAAATGTGGTTAACGAGTCTTGAAACATTTTTTCATCACATTCTAAGACTTCAAAAATTAAATTTAGTGTGCACTTAAAATATAAGTTTTATTTAACTAACCAATTTACTCATTTGCGAATATAAATCATTTACTAAATGCTTCTTAAAGTGCTTGTGTTAATTACTCAATTGAATATTAAATATGCAAATATAAAATATGAATACATCGAAATTATTTGATATTAATTAATTATTGGGTATAATATTGCCTATTAGGCAAATATTAATTTTTGTATTAAGTGTCTCTCTTACTGTATGATTAATGAACAATCTTTGCGCACAGGGATTCATCAAAATTTATAAACAATTCTTTCCGGATGGAGACCCCAGTAAATTTGCCTCATTGGTATTTCGAGTATTCGATGAGAATAATGTAATGTATACTTTGTACTTTGTACATATACTTGTAATATGTTAACAGTTATTCTCTTTCAAATATCCCAACAGGATGGAGCCATTGAGTTTGAGGAGTTCATACGAGCGCTTTCCATTACATCCCGTGGCAATCTAGATGAAAAATTGCACTGTAAGTTGTACAACAAAGGTTGACAAAGTAAATAGATGCATCTGTTACTTAAATCTGAATACTCCATAAAGGGGCTTTCCGTCTTTATGATGTGGACAACGATGGCTACATAACGCGAGAGGAGATGTACAACATTGTTGATGCCATTTATCAGATGGTGGTAAGTTGACAGCGTACAGCATACATCAAATTTATTTACATACATACGTACCTTTAATTTATATTATAATCATTTATATATACATATGTATGATAGACCTCAATATTAATATTACTTTATCCCTTTTCGAGCAGGGTCAACAGCCGCAAACGGAGGATGAGAACACGCCACAGAAGCGGGTCGATAAGATCTTCGATCAAATGGATAAGAATCACGATGATCGGCTAACCTTAGAAGAGTTTCGTGAGGGTAGTAAAGCTGATCCACGTATAGTGCAGGCGTTAAGTTTAGGTGGTGATTAACCGCAAGAATTGTAGTTGCGCCGGAATTCGAGATTGTCAAAGAGTTGGAAGCATGCAGCAGAGACAACGAATTCGTGCATAATAATAAAATATGGTTTGATGTAATCGTTAAGGAAATTTGCAAGAAGTTTATATCTTCATATATACACACACAGACCCACACAGACAAAAGCACACCTACTCCAATACATATATATAAACAAATATATATATATACACACGTCCACACATGTATTATATGCCATTTGCCTGGTGGCAGCTTATTAGCCCCAAAGCCGCGGCCAAAAATATATCGATAAACAGAAAACAGAAACCATAACTTGAATTTGTTAAGGTTAAATTCCAACTAATCGCAGAAATATAATTATATACCGTATACCACAACGATAAAGATTATAAATACATCAAATTAACAATGCAATCCACAAAAGGATGCTTAGCAAAATTCATAAAGAGAACAAAAAAAGCAAATAACACCAATTTAATAAAAAAATAACGCTTTTTTTTTAATATTACTTACATATACATGTATGTGTATATATGTATAAAAGAGATAAAAGCAAAGTATACACCATATACACATAAATATATATATACATCTATATATATATATACATACATATACATATAAAATATACATTTGGCATTTGTTCTATTGTACAGGCATTTTTATTGAAATGCTTGCAAAATGAAAAAAGGAGAGCAAAAAAAAAGGAAAAGAAAAAAAAAACCAAAACGAAAACCAACCGAAAGCAAATTAACTAAATCAAATTTATAGTTGAATTTTTTTTCTAATTACTTACATATATATATATATATATATATATATATACATACAGATTAAAAATACAAATGAGATATTGTAGGCTTACTGAACGCCATGCATAATTTAAATATATATATATATATATATATATATATATATATAATGTGTGTATGCCTAAGCATAATGCTTCCGCTTTCAACAGATATATATATATATATATACAATAAAAATATGAATACAAATATGAAATATGAAATATGTACATAATCGTATTTGTATGCAACTAGTTTAAGGCGATTCTTAAAATTGCCACTTGATGCTTCCTCATCTCGATTGTTTTGCCTTTTCGCTGAGTCAGCTGCAGCAGCAACAACTGTTGATAATCGAACGTGTTTACAAAAATCTGCTTATTAAACTAATTATATACGATTTATATATACATATATACATACGTACATATTGTATGCCTGAATTAAACTAAAAGCAACAGGCAACAAACTACTCCTATTGAATCCAAGCAAACGGGGGCAAGTCCCCAAATCTGTAATATGTATGAACATTTGCTACACCAACAAGAGAAGCTTATTGCATGGGGCATGAACTTAGTACATCATATGTACTTGCAGCTATATACATACATGTATATATATATCTATATTTATATATATATATATGTGTGTGCATCCCAGTCGCTTCTTTTGCTTCTGCTTGAGTTCCCCAGAGTTGAACTCGTTTCCATGAGTGCGTCACTTTGGTCTGTCTGCGTGTATGTTTGTTTGTGCAGCTAGTTACAGTTAGTTGCAGCTAGTTGCATAACTGCGAATTCATTTGATTCGATTTAGTAATACCCGTATCCGTACACTAGCTAGACTATCTTTTCATTGCACTGCAGCTATCCGCTGCGCAGACAATCAATTTGGTTCAGAACTGTACAAATGTTGTTCCGACAATGTAACTAGCTATTATTTAAAACGATTTACAAAATTATCATTCAATTCTCATCAAAAATATATTAATTTATTGAATGCGTATCAATATTATCAAATTTAAACGGTTAATTTCCGAAGGCGGTTCCATCTGAGTTTCTGTTTTGACACCCTGATTATTATCGATTACATATATGGATTAAGTCAATCAATTTGATCCTTTAAAGAATTAAAACAGCGTTTTTAATTAGGTTCTTTCTTTTCAATTGTCGTGTACGAGTAAAAAGTAAATAGGAAAATATCATTAAAGTAATTCTACTATTTAAAAATAGGTTATTTACGCGCATACACAAATAGTCGGCTCATGGGTATTCGAAGTTCACTGAAAAAAACTGGAATAATCTGCATAGATGTTGCTAAACTAATTTTTTTAATATATATACATTTATCCAGTAACTACATATTATATACATATTTTGTGCATGCCTTACTGAACAATATCATATTTTTCTATTATATTTATTTTGGCATTCTTACTATAACTACTTAGAGCTTGCAAAATCTTTCTAAAATATATTCAATGAAAATGCAAACATTTTACGATATATTTATATACAATATATATATATGTGTATATACATTAACATATACATATACATATACATATATGTATGTATACATATATTGAATGCCTTAAGAACTATCGCATTTTACAATCACCGTCGCGCAAACCTCTCTGGAAACTCTCTGGTAAACAAAAAAACTCTTTACACTCTGTACACCCTATACACCCTATACACCCTATACCCTTGTACTCTCTATACACTCTATACCCTTGTACACTCTTTACACTCTATACACTATACATAACAATTAATATTCTTTGGTTAACTTTCTGCTTTCGTATAGTTTCTTCTCTACAACAATCTAATCACCATGCTAAAATAATTTCTATTTTATATGTGGTTCAGCTTTATTAAAACAAAACAAAACAAAACCAAAATAAATAAAATAAAATAAAATAAACAAACTTTAAACTATACAAGCCATACTTACATTCATATGTAAACATATGAAAATATCAATAAAATCTAAGTTTCAAATCTCAAGTATCTAAATAAAAATGTTATAACCAAACACAAAATCTATAAAAACAAACCTACGATTTTCAGTTGCAATGTGCTTTATTCTATATTTATATCTTAATCTATCCACCCCTACTATATTCAATATTCGTCAATATTGCGTTTTGTTCTCTTTTTTTTTATCTCTTTGGCACCCAAAATCAAATTCGCATTCTTTTTAGTATAAATCAGTAATTGAGAGCGCTTGTATTCAAATTCGTAGTCATGATTTCTGATATTGCTTACTTTTATTTTCCGATCGATATGGGTTATAGTCAGCTAAAAACTATATCTATGCATATACATATGGAATATTATTAAGGTGCTTTCTGAATATTATTTTATACATATTAGTAACCAGTGAATTACTTTTACTAATTAATTGGTTATTGATATTGAATGCTCACTGTATGTTAGTAAGTTTCTTCAAGATTTATTTTACGCTCAGAAACTACAACAACTAGTATAGTCATAGTGTTTCGAGGATTTATTTGTGATCCTTCAGAGACTGCTGAGAGGTTAGATCTGTTTCAACATTTTTTTTTTAAATTAAAATTAAATGTATTAATTAAATAATGCAAATCGCTTAAGGCCTATAAGGTAAATGTTTTACAAATATCTCCATAGCAATGAAATGAAATTGTGTATTAATCTTATGTGGCAAATAAAAGTATGAAAATGTAAACAAATCACAAAGAAAATAACTGACTTAAAAAAATTGTTCTGATCTGAAATACTTACTTCCTATGAAATTCGTGAAACTGCTGCAAAAATCAACTGAATTAGTGTATTAATTGATGCTGAGGTTTCCGATATAAAATACTCGTTATACACTGAACTGTATTATCAATTTATCCGATCTATTAATTGCCCAGCACCATAATTATTATATTTATATTGTAAAGGCCAAAATAGAAATACGTATGTATTTTACTTATTACTCTTCGATCTACTCGGAATTATTATTTTTTTGATTTGCATAGAATTGTTGTTCAAGACTATTTGAATTTAAATACTTAAGCAGCCCAATATGCAAGTTAGTTATACTATAAAATGCAAATGAATAATGCACAAAATGTTTGCATGTCTTTTAATCTTCACCGAAGTTCTTTAGCAAATGCAAATATACTTATATATTATAAATATATATATAGTTATAAACTATTTAATTAGCTAGCAAATAAGCTGCTTACACGAGGCAATTGAATAAACAAGTCAAAATTATGATGATATTAACATAGACTATAAAATATTAATGGATACATATTCACACATTCATACAGCAAATAGAACATTAAAATTCTGTGCGATTGGATACAAAAAGAAAACACTCATTAAATGAAGAAAAATGAAAATGAGAAAATGCTGCAACAATCAATTTTTGGCGCTTCTTACACTTAACAATGAATATTAAAATAATTGTACATATGAACAATTTAGCAGCTAAGTTAAGGAGAACAACAACAACAACAAATACAAAATCACAAAAACACACAGCCTAAAAATATCTAACAAACCTATTATTGTACTACATACATACTCTTATACTTATGATAATTCAAAGAGATGAATTTTTTTTTTTATTCAATAACTTACTAAGTGTTAACTTAATACAAATACTATTTTCTTTGTGCTATAAATTCAAACGTAAGCAATATTTTTTAGCATTAAAATGAATTAAGCAAATATTTATTAAAATTTAATGAAAGCCCAACGCGCTGTTACTTACAATTATAAATCCAAAAATGGTTTACTCTGAAATTGGCTAAAAAAAAAAATAAAACAAAAAAAACTCTGCACATGAATAAACAAGTAAAATTTAAACACGCTACAGAAAAGAAATGAAAATAAAATGTTTTTTGAAATTATTATGAGAAAATAAAAACATAAACAGTTTTACTAAAAAAAAAACATTACACCATTTAAATATAAATTCTACTCCATAATTATGATAAAAATAGGAAGAAAGCTCTAGTCGGGAGAATTCGACACTGAATCCTAGCAATAGGCTTACACCTCTTAAATATATCAAATATACAAACCTATAAAAACAGATAGCTTTGATTTGTCAGACTCGGAGATACCCTCTACACTGAGTCTCATAAATGTGTTCATTCTTAGGAACACTTTTACTAAAGAGATCATTGAGATCAGCAGACAAACTGGGCTCAGAGAGTTGAGATTAGTTATGTATACATTTAGATATTTATTGAAACTTTTTTGATCATTTTTTGGCTATATGCTTTGTCACAGAAACAATTGGTCAATGGACAGATTTGTAGCTTTTCCAGATAGCCAAACTCACCAGTTGCGAATGTGCTCCCAATAATCGTTAACCATGTCATTTGCGTTTGAGCTTTGAACTGTTCGCTTTTAAATTGAATTGTTCTTGCTTAGGCAGAAGGCATCTGGTTTCCAGCAGCAGAAGCTTTTACGCCGCTAGCAAAAGCTTAAAAAGCTTTGAAAGCTTTTGCTTGCTGAGCACAGGCACTTTTCATAGAGAGAGCTTTTTTAAAAACTAGAGCTGGCTTCAAATTGTTCTTACTATTAATTGATTATAAATGATTAGCTTTAGTTATAAAAATCTCTGGTCTTATGTATAAATTATATATGTATATTTACTTAAATATAAGCCTGGCTAGGATTCGAGTTCTCAGCTGTTCAAGGTGAAATAAAATTTCTTGTAAAATTAAGAAAATGTTTGGCCTAAAATTCGTTCACCTAGGGCAAGTGCAAAAGATACATTTGTTTAACATTTGTGTGAGCAACATGTTGCACATTAAGGCTATTTGGACTAATCAAGTTGAATTTGCGTATTTGGGTATTTAACAGATATTTAATGGTATGCAAATAACATTTTACTTTAAGAGGCGACTAGATAATAACCAGGAGAAAGGAGAAACAGGGACAGATGGAGAGCCAGACGCCCAGTTGGCCCATTTTGCTGGGCACCCACTTGCCGCATGGTAGGCAAAACAAAGAGACTGCCATGTGTTGGGGGCAGCAGAGCATTTAAAAGCAAGAAATCCAAGTTTCAAGAGGGTCGTCTCAGCAGCCGTCGAGTCGCAACGCTCTCGTGCAACATTGGCGACCGTGGGAAACTTGACTTTGCCGCAATCTCAAAAATTCATTTGGCAGCGCGAGTGACGAATGATCAACAACAGTAGCAACAGCAGCAGCAGCAGCAGCAACAGCAACAACAATAACAACAACAACGTTCAACTGCATCGCTTTATTTGCCCCACTGTAATTATAACTGTTGGACGCAACGCTTGATTGCACAGCGAATTGTGCAACAGCAGCAGACATGCCAGTTGCAACTGTCAATGCCAGATATATCGGCAGATGCTGTAGTTAGCTGAAAGCTGCATGCAGCATCTGCGGCACACGCGACTTTGTTTGATAACAATGTGGCAAGTTCACTGATGCATTACTTAAGCACGAGACAGCGACCAATGGACTGGAGCGGATTTGAATTGAATTCAATTTAATTCAACGATTACCCAATAGACAAATATAGTTTATTAAAAATCTACTTAGAACAAGTCATGTCAAATTTGTTATGAAGTTCAAGCATTATAAAATTTAACTTAACGACAAATACATTTTTTTAGCTCAAATTTAAATTTGAAAAGAGTTTGTGTGTTTGGCATAATTAATTTTCTTCAATGAGCAAAATTTGAAACATCGAAAACGAACAAGTTTAGCTGGATTGCATTTCATCCTACACCCTACACGCTCATTAACACCGCTGCTGACAACTTGTCAGACACTGGAGTCTCCCATCCCGATCCCGATCCCGATCCCTATCCCGATTCCGATCCCTATATCCCCGATGCACGCACGAACTTTGGCAAACTGATGCGAAAGACCGTGAGAAATTGTGCCCTGTGCGGAGATGCGTTGGGGATATTTATGTACACATACATGTTCATAAGTTGTTGCATGCATAAAGTTGTCAGGCCGCCAATCTGCATAACAGCCGGTGGCTCAGGCCGCGGCCCCCACCGAGAGACGTCTTCCTGCCACAGTCCACAAATGATATGGGCCAACGCGTTGGGCGTCGCGCAGGCGCCTCAGATGCAGCGATTGTCCATTAGTCCATCCGTCCATTATTGAGTTATTAGTGGGTCACCCGAGGCTGATTCTAATCAATGAGCCAATTTTATTGGATCTTAATGTGTGTGTGGAATGTGCGCAGCTTTCATTGCATTTGTTTACACAAATAGAGTAAAAACGAACCGAAAGGAAAAGCCAAAAATAATTTTCAGACGCTCGCTTAAGCGGAAGTACTGAAATAGAACAAAAGTAATACACAAATTATGAAAAGGAAAACGTGCAGAAGACAAGCATTTCTTTCCAATTTCCAATGCATATCGATTAGCTCAAGACAACCCCAACGAAAACCAATGCGGAACACACCCAAACCAAGACTCGAGGAGCAGTGCATATTTTATTACCCACTCAGCGAGTAAATGTTGAGTTGCACTTGCTTGGTTCGTCGAAGTCTCCAAGTAGAGACTGCCCTCTCCCTCTCTCTCTCTCTCTCTCTCTCTGTCTCTGTCTCATTCTCTCTCTTCTCAATTGTGGGAAATGTTGTATCCAACAAACACATAGCTAATTGTCACTTGGGGCTGTCCCATCACCGAAACCCCGAGACCGCCGACAACGGCTTCAATTTTCAAGGGGCTCAACTTGAAAATGCATCGCTTGAAATGCAAGAGTGGAATATTTAAATTACATTTGTCAAAGACATTTGAACCGACTGCATCATCGGCTAATACTCATGTACAATTTACCACTAAATGAAATCCAAGTGCAGACACACAACTGAACAACTAACACACTTACACACACCCATTCATCCACATATACCCTGAAAATACACATTCTTATAGATACAGATAGACAGACAGACAGAAAGACTGACAGACGGGCTGTCGCACACGCGTATTGAAAATTGAGCCAACTAAGGGGCAAGGCCACGTTGCAACGATCGTTCCACAACAGTGATGCCAAGCTCAAAGATAGCTGACATTTGACTTCTTAGTTGCAAGTAGGGTTTCTGCGAACATTTTAGAAATTCCCCATACTTTTGGCGCCAAGCATAATTCGCCTTTTAAATTCAGGCGAAAGGATGTTTTTTTTTTGTTTCTAAGAAACATTCTTAAATCCAAGCTACATTTTTCTAATAGAGTGTTTTTTTTTTACTTATATTATTAAATTAAATTTAGCTTTCACATATAAAACAATTTCAAATAGGTCATAAATTCATATAATTTAATATTAGTTAAATTTCATTATTATTCTCTGAACTTCAGAAAGGGGTCTTCGGGGTAATTTCTGATTTAGAAAAATTTATTAAATTTCAAGCAAAATTTTTGACTGAGCTTACAAAAGTCATGTTTAAATCTTAAACGCTTTTCGAATAGTTTTTATTTTTATTTAATTAAAACAAGTTTCTTAAGTATTGAACAAAATAATTGATTCATTTAAAGATAATTTAAATATTTTAAAATTATTTATTTAAGCAATAGGTATCAAATGAATTGTCGTTTCTATCCACTGTGCAATAGCTCATCTAACCATAAGTAGTTCAACATGGAGCGTGTATCGCTAGTCGCTCATTAAGCATTATTCAATTTGCCCTTTTAAGGGGTTCTACGTTATGATTTACATGGAGAATGAGGAAAATCTTAAAGGGTCCGCCTTCTGCCTTCTGCCTGCCAACCTGCCTGCCTGGCTGCCTGGCTGGCCTTCTTATCTGTCGTATTCCCAAGCAGCTAAAAATAGACACAAATTGTAACGCACTTGAAGTGCACTTTGAAACATCTTGACGCTGAAATAAAACAACAACAACAACAACAATAACAACAATAACAACATTACCATCAATAATAATAAAGAGAAGAAAAAATAACACAAAAAACGCAGAGAGGCACGACAGGCATGTGATAATATGTACATATACATATAGGATGACAAACCTCGACCCGACTGGGCTAGTAAAAGGATCGGGAACGGGAACGGGAATGGGAATGGGAACGGGAACGGGAATGGGAACGGGAACAGGAACGGGCATTGGGACAGGCAAAGGCATTCGGATTGCAACATTCAGAGACAGAGAACGAAAGAGGGAGAGGGAGAGAGAGTGGGACTTGGGTTAGGAACAGAGATAGACGCACATGCAACATGTGAATGTGGAGTTCAAGTGCATGGCATGACACAGACACGCAGCCCACAGGAAAAGTGTTTTCTCTGTCATTGTCTATTGCTCTGTGTGGCAGTGTGTAAGTGTGTGAGTGTGTGAGTGTGCGAGTGTGTGAGTGCGCCTGCCGCAAAGTGTTTTTCCCAGGCGCTATTTATAGCGAGCCAACGGATAACATGTAGCTGGTTATAACAGACCAGATCTTGACATTAACTAAAAGAAATAATATGTAAACAAATCAAATATTTCGATTATAATAATAGTAATAATAATAACAATAAATTAATAATCGAGTGTATTAAGAATACTTAATACTAATTGCAGACTTACATGCAATCTGAAACATTTTGTTGTTTTGCTTTTTAAACTGATATTGGGATTCAATGGACTCACTTATTGATAAGAGCATTCAGGAAAAGACGCAAGTCGACACTTGGAATGGGCGCCAAACATGTTCGCATCTGTGAGGAGCTGGGCGCGAGGGGGAAGCGTCCGCATGCCCCGGCAGTGCAGCGAAAGTGTTGCAGCTGTATAACATGCTTATATATATACATATATATGTATATATATATATATATAGTTATATGTGTTTGTGTGTGTGTGTGGTGTGCTATAATTAGCTGTCTCGGGATCGCCACATGTGTTGTTGCTAAAGGCATTGTAATGAGCAGCGGCAGCAAACAAAATAGTACTCCTCGAATAGCGAGTTAAAGTTTGGCGCGCAATGTGCCACACACACACACACTCGCACACACACACACACACACACACACACACACATGTACAGAGATTGTGCGTTATGTTTTATTTTTATTTGTAATTCTTTTTTTGGTACACATTTTCCAAAAAAAACGCAGCAAGCGATCTCACACCCGCTGTCGCTCTCACTCTCACTCTCATTGTGTGCAGCTCTGTCGGGGAGCAGCAGCAGCAGCAGCAGTAGCAGCAGCAGCAGCAGCAGCTGCCGGAGCTCATATAAGACGCTGAATATGGCAACAAATTTGGACAGTCTTTGCCTGCAGCTCGACGCGAGTACAATAAACCAGAGCCAGCCATGGGTGTCATATATAAAATACTAAAGCAACAGCGTCATCAGCAGCAACAGCAACATCAGCAACATCAGCAACATCAGCAGCAACAGCAGCAGCAGCAGCAACAGCAACAGCAGCACCAGAAGCAGATCATCAGCATGGACATCAACACGGCGACCAAGTGCAAGGTGCAAGCGGCCATCAGGCAGCGCCAGTTGCAGCGCCTCGAGGAACAGCAACAGGAGCAACAGGAGCAACAGGAGCAACAGGAGCAACAGGAGCAACATGAGCGCGATGATGCAATTGCCGAGGAACAACTGCAGCAACTCTGCCGTTTTCTCGCCGAGAATGCAGCTAACAAAAGGGTGCGCTTGAGCCTGGCTTACGTCCATTGAAAATCCTTAACTAATTGCATTTATTTGTTAACAGCAACGGCAACAGCGCCTCAACATGAGGCAACAATACACTTTGGCTGCGCATATGGAGCAGCCGCTCAGCGAATTACACTCAGCGGCAACTTACGGTGCTCACGACACTCACGACATGGATCTGCTCATGGAGCATCTGAGCACATGCACTGACTCCAAGTCGACATCAACATCGACATCCCCAACGACAACGACAGCGGTTGCCACAGGTGCACCAAGGGACAGCATCTTGCTGAAGATACGCCATCAGATATTTGAGCGCAAGCGGCAGCGGCAGCGCCAACTGGCGGAGCTGGTGAAGCAGCGTTTGGTGGTCTGGAGACCATGGTAGCCACTCCAAGCCGGGACTAGCTACCGTTAGTTATTAGTTGTAAGCAATGCTCCTTGTATATTCCTTTGCCGTGTGATTCTCACGTAGTTCTTCCAATTTCCTATCTATACACACAATAATATAATATTTTTTTTTTTTTCTTTTTTTTACTGTATACCATAGTCTTTAATAAAGTATATTTAAGGCAAAAACAATTGATAATTGATAATTATACAAATTTTCTTGACATAAAGAGGATTTAATTTAATTTAAGAAAGAACATATCCCGTTAGGTACATGAATATGTAATTCTTCAACAACCTCAAGAGCCGAGCCGATATTTTTCGTTCTTGCTGCAGGCTTTTGTGGCTGGATCGGGTAACGGTAATAATACTAAAATTAAAATTGGTACTGATATGAAAATGTTGGTAAGCTCTTAGATTCGAATATTATAACTAACGCAATTGCAGACAGTACTGGTATGCAGATTTAATTTTATGACATTTCTTCTGAAATGTTTTGGTTATGTTTTATTAACACTTATTAAAACTTAAGTCTAAACATTAAATGTATGTATCTTGTGTATTGTGAATTAGTGTGCTTCCTACTGAGTGTAGAAATAGCCTTTGCTATGGTTACTATATATTCGTAATATCTGCCTTCGTGTCTGTCTTAATTGCTTGAAGTTACAACTGACATTGAGCCACAATTTAAATTCATATGTTTGCTTAATTACAGCCATAGACAAAATGCACAAGAAAATTAAAAATTATGCATATATTTTCTCCAATACTTTTCCTTAGTGGTTTCCTTTACCCAATGCGCTTTCCAATGTCTTTGCTATTTTTTCAACAAACCTATTTTGTTTTTACGACTACCTCTGATTTTGAGATATTACTTTGTTTTCGACTTTTATATTTTGAGTAAGACTGATTTGTTCGAATCATTCTTTGGCATTCGGATATGATCTTTAAAATGTTGTTGTCAGAAAAGATCTGATGCGATGATTAATCGAAGACTTAAATCAGCTATTGCAAAATCAGGAAATTGTTGTAACTACTAAAAGTCATGATGATCGATTAAAACAGAGGGTCATATCAAAAGTAGCAAAAACAATAAACACTTTTGGGGGAAACCGTGAAGGAAAAATATGGATAAATAGAAATGAACATTGTTTTATGTAATTCGTAGTATTTGTATGGACATGAGTGTATGTATTTCTAGTTGAATTTATGTAAGTACGTAATTGTATATTGATGTGTATATAGTATATAGTAAGTATTAGTCCGACCGTACTTAACTCTTCTACATTCTTCTTCTTCTTCTTCGCTTCGCTTCGCTTTTCTACTGTCTTCTACTCTATTCTATGCGTCTTATATTTGAGCTGTGCTCTGCAGAACACTGAAAAAAAATTCATTATCTTCGCCTCATGATATCATTTTAGCTATTCTTCTCTCTCGTTGAGTATGTTAAACATGTAAATATTTTGTAAAGTAGCATATTTTTTTTTTGTAGTTTTTAGTTTCATTTTCACATTTAATAATTTCACATCATTTTTTTTTATATTTTTTGTTTTTTTTATACACAGATTATTTATGAGTCATTTTCACGTGCTGCAAGTTTTTGGAGAATTTTGTATACTTTGATACCGAATGTATCGCAATCTATCGGAATTTGAAAGGCAAACTTGGATAGTATTTCTTGGCAACATACAACTTATCAAAGTATTCGTAGTTCTCTCATGTTTTTGGCTTACATTAATTAACTAAAACTAACTTATTAAAATTGTTGATAACTTATTAAACATGGACTAGGCCAGGACAGTTCCGAATTGCAGAAAATATTCTTATCGATTTCGATTTATAATTAATTGATTTTTACCAACTAGACATAAATGTAACTTAATGTTATACAATTAACATATTATAATTAATTTAACAATTTTTTATTTTCGTCTTACGAAAATTATCCTTGTGCCACAGAAGTTAAAAATTGGGAATCCTTGCACGCACTTAAGTTCTACATTTACTAGATACATATACGTTTATATAAATATATTTATTTGTATAAATTCTTTTTTTTTATATGGATTTTTGATGATATCGAAATAAGTAGAAACGAAATCAAACTAAAACTTTATGGCCATAAAGTAAATAATGTAGAAATTAATTTAAAAATCGACTTAATTGATTAATAAAAATCCATGATTGATAACACTTAATTAATGAATCATATTTTTTCCAGCTTTCGCTGCCTTTGAGGCTAAGCTCTTTTATGTGGCATCTCAGACTCCATGTTACATACTCAATTCAATCAAAATCATATATACGATATATACGATATATACGATATATACGATATCTCAGAGCTGCCTACATGGCCTCTAGCTTGCTTCAGCCTTAGCTCATCTACCGATCAATATTTAGATTGATTTCAATCATTCAATTTGCTAACATATAAATAAAATAATTATTGCTTGCTCTGGAGTCCTTTTTTTTATGCGTTGCTAATGAATGTAACTTGAAAACAAATTAATTTGGCAAACTCTTCCTAATCTTGTTAAGTAAATAAAAAGAGTCATTTGTCTGTTTGTCATTTCGTCATGTTGTCAGTTATTCTGTTCGCAAAGTATTTAAGGTATTTCGGGTAGATATTGTAATGAAGTCACTGCGGGAATTGTGTTGAAGTTGGGACAAACAAGGGGAATCCGTCAATATGTGTGTGTGGGTTTCGTATTGGGGTCGAGAGTGTTTGGTGAGAGAGTAGCGGGAATTGTGTTGAATGTGGGACAAACGAGTAGAATACATTTGTAATTTGGATGACAGTTTGGTATGTAGGGATGGGCGTCCAATGCTCGGTGATATGATGATAACTGATCAGACCATCGGAATATTCCCAGCATCGTGGATGATAGGGCCCTTAGACTAAATCAAAGAAGTGCGTTGGCGGAACAGGGGGAGAAGCCCGGCAATTTACGCTGGATGAAGGTCCATTGGCGGATGTGGTTGTCGTTATATTGTGTTTACGTAAATTGACCTTGGCGAATTTGACCATTGGCATGCTCCTTGGTGTTTGGGTGCTCTATGTGGATGGTGGGGCAAACTGGATTACAAACAGCAGCGGTGGCCGTTGCTGGCGGACTAGCACTCACCTCATCCACCTGACGGCGGAACCACTTGCTCTTTAGCCAAGGCCACTTGAAGGTCCGCAACAAAGTGTTGCGAAAGTCCTCGCTAAACCAACAATATATATAAAATGTAATAGAATAGTTGATCAGCTCCAATAGATTAGCAAGGGCCCGGAAAACCTGAAATGGGTAGCTGGGCAACACTTCCGATGCGATAGTCATGTGAAGAATGGCCATTGGAGATATGCAAACTAAAAACAGGATGGATGTGCTTCCCAGCAGCAGAAAAAGTCGCCGCTCCTCAGCAAACTTGCGTGGGTCATCGTTCCTCGCAGTAATGGCTCTGGGCAGAACCATTTGGCGACGACGGGCGCAGGTGCGACGATAGACCCACATGATCCGTATATTGAGGCCGGCTATTATGAAGGTGGGGATGATCTTAAAGATCACCTCGACTAAGACTTTGTACACCGAGTAGAAAAGGGTTTGCTGGTACGTGATATTGTCTCGCCTTAGGTATACGTAAGTATTCTTCGAAGTCAACATACACTTGATAAGTTCACCACGAAAAATGCTCGGTAAATAGCAGATGAATGTGAAAACACAAATGATAAATATAACAACACTGCAACGAAACATTAGCCAAACATTAGCCGCATCTTCCACAATGCAACAACAGCGTCCACAATACTCACCCAGGTCGACCCATTGCAGGACGCGTGGCTCCTGGGCGGCAAACGGAGACGTAGCGCTCAATGGTGAGCACCACGAGCATCATAACACCCACACCTGTAATCCAAATTCACGAAAAAAAAGAGAAAATAATATATGGCTTTTCTACCGATGATTCTTATATACAACATATTCGACACAAATACGCAGAATACAAGGCTTTCTTTGGGGTCAGATTGCAGGTAAGCTTGCAGATTCAGTCGCACAGCTTTTGGGAACTTTTTACTTGCCCAAGCATCCATTGCCGAGGAACAGCTCCAGATGGGCGGTGTAGAATGCCGGTCCGATTTCCTCCCACTGACCGCGATCCTTGTGCACCAGCATCCGTATGCCGAATGGTATTGCAAAGACGATTGCAAGCAGTGCAGCTGCTGAGTAGGCTGCGAATGCAAAGCGTCGAAACGGTAAATGTGTAAATTCAACATTAAAGCAGTTTTATGGCTGAGTTTATGGCATAATTATGGCGTCGCTTCAGACTCTCTGCTCGTGGCCAGGACAGGAAGCGAGGCGACACTGAAACCGGCAAACACTCCCTACTTCAACATGAATAAATGGCTCTCAGTTCCTGTTCTCCTATTCTCCTATTCTCCTATTCTCCGATTCTCCAATTCTCCGGTTCCTCTCTGCTCGTTGGTCGCTTGTTTGCCTAATTTTGCGTTCCGTTTTCGGCATAAATTTTATTTATTTTTTATTTATTTTTTTTGTTGTTGTTTTTGCTTGGTTGAGATACACATACATATGTAATTTCCACTTACTGCTGAATGCGAATGCGAATGTGTGTATTTGCGTGTGTGTGTGTGTGTGTGCGTTGTTTATTGATTTACGACTTGCTTATGGCTCTATAATTACGTTATTACTTCCATGTACATATGGATGTATGTGTGTGTGTGTGTGTGCGTGTATGTGTGTATTTGTGTGTGCGTGTGTGTGCGTGGGTCCATCTCTCGCACTCCTCTCATCTTGTCACAAATTGTCGAGCATACAAAGCTTAATGCTCGATATATGACTTCCTGCAATGCAAACACACACGCACACACGCACACACACACACACACACACACACACACATATATATATACACACACACACACACACACACATTCATACTTTGTTGGCGTATAATATTGTTCATCTAATTGGGTACTGGGCACATCAATATAAATGTCAGTTTTGTGTGCGCCACATTTGACAAGATTCCATCACTGGATTCGGTCATCAAACTCATCACATGGGCCTAAATTATACAAATCTGTTCTGTTTGTCATACAAACTAGCTAACTGACTGACTCAGTGACTCCATGAGTGCCTTGGGGATTGCCGGTTTAAAAAGAGGGTCAATTGATTGAGTGTGCACTTGAGGCTAACAAGATTTGCCATTTTCCACTTAACAACGGGTTAGCAGTTATTTTTAGAGAGACACTTTTCTACTTCTTCAGATTGAACTAAGCTGGCTTTGGACTCCTAATTCTTAAGAAAATAACAACAAAATATGTACAAATATACGTGATATGTAAACAAATTAAATTAAATTGAAAATTAAAAATTAATTGATTGTAAATAATGTTGTATGTGTATTTATGTCTAATCGAGTCTCAATATCATGTGTTTTCAACAATGTGCACAATGATTAGGCCAAAGGCTATAAATAATTGTTATTCTTGTTAAGCGAATATTCATAGAGATAGGTTAGTTTAATATGCAGTCAATAACTTTGGCCAGCAATCCCCCAGTTAACCATAAAACATTGTATCCCCCTGGAAGCCCTTAAAGCCCAAGTGCATAACTTTTGCTTAACAAACTGGCACCAAATATTAGCAGAAGGCTGCGGTGCTCCCTTGACTAGGCGCTGTTACTTGTTACAGTTGGAGGACCCTACTATCGCACAAGCATAAATACATACATACAAACATATATATGTAAGTATATATATATGTATATGTATATGGAATAGAAAGTCTGACAAATATTCGAAGGCAATGACCGGCAAACGGCAGTGAGCTGCCTCGTAAAAAGGCTGCTGGCAGCAAAATATTTGTGTTATTTTAATAAAATGACTGCTCTGATTTCGGTCATTATTACTCAGTCCCAGTCCCAGTCCCTAACAGAAGAGTTCCAATTTTTTGGGGCCATTTCCACAATAAGTCGAAGTCGTTTCAGGTTTTAGAGACCTGCGCTCGGCTCTGCACAGCTCTTCAACTTTTTATTTACGGCCACGCCACTCGACGTGCCTTTTGAGATGAGACTGGTGATATTTCAAGCCGAACCAACAATAGCCAACAGCCAACAGCTAACAGCCAACAGGCAACAGCTAACAGCCAACAGCTAACGGCTAACGGCCAAAGGGCCTCACTTTGCATTTACCCAGCCAAAAAATAAAAGGAAAACGATAATAGGAAAGCAGCGAGCGTTTTCCAGTTACGAGGTAGCAGTTACCAGTTACCAGTTGCCAGTTACCAGTTACCAGTTACCAGCTAAGAGCATCAGCTAACAGCTATCAGCTAGCAGCAACCGACTCGCATCTGCCAAGCTGCCTTTTGGCCAGGCTTGCGAACCGGCGAAGGCAATCAATTATGGTGGCATCGCAGCCGCAGCCGCAGCCTCAGCCGCAATACATTTGAAGCATTTTAAATTTTTTATGCTCACATTTGCAGGGCTCTGTTGGCTTCAAACTGAAGCTGAAGCTGAGCCAGAAGCTGCTACATAAATTGAGTGGCTTCAGTTGGCGGCACACACACACACGGCATGACGGATTGTGTTAGGCATAGTTAAGGCTAAAGAATTGGCAACACGCTGCTCCGTTGACAACTTTTACTTCGTTTCGGGCAACTCATTAATCAATTAAAAGGCCATAAAGCAAACAAATGCCTAATATGCTTAGCAAGCTACACGCTCGCACTTAACATCTTGTCTAATATATTTCAAAATATATTTTTTCGTTTTTCCCCGTTTTATTTCTATTTTGTTTGTGGCGCGACACAGTCCTTTGTCCTCCCCTGCTGCTGGCCCCTACTCTTCTGTCAGCTTAGCCAGCTTTACATAAATTTCCGATGGTGCCTAATCAAATACGGTTAGCAAAGGCTGCCCGTCCCTAAAAAAAAACACCTAGATATATATGTATATATATGTCTATATAAAGGCACCCACACAACGCACACTTTTATTCTCATAGAAACAGTCGTTGCTTTTCTTGTTGGGAAATAATCAAAGGTTTTCCACGAGTGAACAAAAAAATTTCGAGTTGTAGTCAAAAATTCTGATTTCTTTTATACACCTCAGGTTTGGCACTTTTCATATTTGATTTTTTTTTTTTAGTAATTTCCTAATGTATCCCTCCATCCCCAATACCCAAATGAATGGAAACAAACGTGTGAATATATTTTTGAATGTGAGGTGATTATCGAACTGTAGATTCAATAGGTATCCAGCTAGTTAGTTGTGCTCATTATTCGGTTTTTGCTTATTTGAACGTGTTTTATAGAAATGTTATGTTTTTTGTGGCAACACTCGGGAAAGGCCAATTCCGATGAATGCAATTTGATTCTTGTATTTGAAGGGCTTTTAAGTGGATGAAATACACTCAACACTCTAAAATTGGCAATTATTCAGCGAAATGGCCATTTGCATCCAGTCAATGAAATTGAATTTCCAAGGATGGACCAACAAAATATATAAATGTATATATGTATGTATATATATATTCGAAAAGGCTGTCTAGTGTTTGGACAAGTGGCTGGGCAAGTGTTTTGGGGCGGTTGCAAGTGACAAGGGGCAGCTTTGGACTTACCTCGCATGTAGTTGTAGGATGGTCCTCGCATATTGTGGCGAGTAAGAACAATTAGGTTGAGAACATTCCCAATGATACCCGAGGCGCAAATGAGTGGCAAAAGGAAGCCGTAACAGAATTTGCGCAGCATTTCGGTCCGCGGATCTTCCACATCCTGCGATAGACAGAGAATATATATAGCAGAGGGTTAAGCAATAGCTAAAGGCGAAACCAATAACGTTTAATTATGATAGTAAGCAAAAAAGAAAAAAAAAAAAAAAAAGAAAAGAAAAAAAATAACGGCACAGCTAATAAATCATGCAGCTTTTTCTCAGTCACAGTCACAGTTACAGTCATTGTCTCTCTCTCTCTCCCTCTTTTCCTCTCCCTCTGTCTAGTTCTAGCTCTTTCTGGCCTTGGCTTCCGCATTGTTTCCACTTATTGTTGTTGCTCAGTTGGATGGCTGCTGTGGATAAAAATTCAATAGTCAACTTGACACTTTTATTTGTAACTTGTTATGCCCAAACACGCACGCACACACACACACGCACACACACACACACACATACACACGCACACACACACACACACAGTCGCACACACACAGTCGCACACCCAGACAGTAGATATTTCCCATTTTATTTCTTACTCTTTTTTATCAATTTCGCTTTGTCCATTTGTGAGCAGCTATCTCCCTCGCACGCCTTCCTGAGTGGGTTGTAAATATGTTTTGCATGCTTTTTAGCATGTTTGCTTTACTTTTTTTTGTTGTTTGTTCTTTGTTGTTTGTTGTTGTTTTCGTGCTCTTATTTTTAGTGGTTGCTTTCTCCAGTTTACTTGAGTTCGCCTTATTTCGGCCTTGGGCAAAAGTTGCGCACAAAGCAGCTTTTGCATGGCTCCAGCAACGGCAACAGTGCCAGCAACAGCACCAGCAGCATCACCACTAGCAACAGCACCAGCAACAGCAGCAGCAACAGCAGCAACAACAGCAGCAACAACAGCAGCAACAACAGCAGCAACAACAGCAGCAACAACAACAACAACAACAACAACATTATGAGCATCAGCGACTTGCGTGCAAACTTTTTGCACGTGCTGTGCTATAAAATGAGTTATTTCGTTTTTGCCTTGAATCGGATTTTCATACGTCTGCCACCCACTCAGCAACCAGCAACCAGCCACCAGCAACCAGCCACCAACAACCAGCCACCAGCAACCAGCAACCAGCCCGGCTCTGGCTGTTTAATAAGCTATGTGAACAAAACCATGTTAAGAGTGCGCCCCTGAAAATGTAGGCAACAGTTTTGGTGCAGCTGCGCCCAGCAGGTGGCATGCCCCGGCAGAGCCGCCTTTTATACCTCAAAGCAGAGATCGAAAAGGCCCCACTTACATGTAATAAATTTTAAGTGCATTCTATTTTAGTTTTAGGCTCTGCCAATTTTTACTTCATAAGTGCATTTACTATCGAGTCTACCATCAAAAGGCAACTAAGGCTAATTCAATTTAAAAGCATTTTAAAGAGCTTATTTTGATGCTGACCACCTGCAACTGCCTCATATTTTGGGACAATATTTTAAAGAGCATAAATAACTTTTTACTTTGATATTTGTCTCTTCTACGAATACATATTAAAGCTTAAGCCATATTTTGGGTGCTATTTTTATGTTGTTAATGACTACTTGCCAAGTCTTTTTACCATTCACAAAAATGAGAATAATTTTAATAAATATAAAGCCTCTTTACTGCCCTTTAATACTCACAATGCCTTACACAAAATTGAACAATGGAAATCATGCGCCTAAACGCTGGCAATAATATTTTGCTGTCGGTTAGTTTGATTTGATTCTCTGATTATGCTAATCTAACTGCTAACGGCTAACGGCTAACGGGCAACGGACAACGTCTCGTCTTACAGTCTGGGGTTGCTGTGAGGGATATGCCACTTACCGGAAACCAGTCCTCCCGCATGTCGTCGGGATACAGAGCGCTCGTGTTGACGGCATGGCTCCGTACGCCGTAGCTGACATTTGCGCCCCAGATGAATGAGCAATATTCGGGATCCTCCGCGGCGTTATAGAGTCTTGTTATCATATTTAGCGGAGAGACCGTTATGTTAACGCTGCTCGCAATGGATGTTAATTCTTCAAGGATCCACAAGGAGAGTTGTGTCAAGTTAAATTTATGCAAGGGAAGCAAGCGAACAAAAAGTCGGCCGGGTCAAAGAAATTGCGTGTAAAAATGGCTGGCTGAACAAGCTGATGAATGAATGCTGAATGGACCCTCCTCCATCTCCATCTCCATCTCCTCCTCCTCCTCCACCTCCTCCTCCTCTTCCTCCGCCCACCAAGCCGAAGCCGTGTAATTTAAATAGTAGAAAGTCCAAGAATAAAACATAAGCAGCAAAAGCAACAGTCACAGCACAAGGAACGTGAAGCGACATCGACGGAGTGAACTGTAACTGTAACTGTAAGGTTATGGGGAGGAGGAATAAATCCAAAAGGAAGCACGACACGGTCGCGCAGAGCGGAAACGGAAGCGTTCACTTGTACACTTTGCAATAAAAACAAAGCGCACAGCAAAAACGGAAATAGTCGAGGCGGTTCCAGGCTGGATCCAGATAGGTGTCTCATACCTCCTAGTCGCTTGGTCTTCGACGTGGAGCCCAACAATTGAGGCTTTGATTGCCGTCTGCACAAGCAAATCATAAAAAAATTGAAAAGCAACTCGCTGCTAACAAATATAAAAATAAAATGCTGCAAATAATTGCGGACTGTAAATATGTTGCAAATGAATGAAATTCGATTTGAGGAACCTCCGCACAGGAGTGGCGCCACGGCCTGCTGAACAAAACCATTTAAGCCATTCATTGTCTCAGCCTAAAAAGAAATATCACTTTTCAAGCTAGAAAAAATAACTATTTAATTATGGAGCATTGTTTGGAATACCATGATTTAGATTTAGCTGACTTGCGATTGAGCTACTTATTGAGAACTTATTTGGCCACTTCGATATTTGGGAGGAGTTAAAAGTCAAGTAGAAAATTAAAGACAAGTAGAAAATTGCAAGTGGACAGATAGATGGAGATCCCAAGATTCAACCGATGCAACTACATTTGTTGCCAACAAAGAGTAAATTACAGCTATGTGGAATTGGAGAAGAACAATAATTTGATGTAGTGAAGTGAAGTAGATATGTTTACTGTTATTCAATTCAATTCAATTCAATTACCAATAGTCGCTGCCCCCCGTGGACGCAGCCTGATTAGTTTTTATATTGCCGGGGCTCTTGGCTGAAACAAAACGTTAATACGTCAGCTGCAGATATTGGGCTATATGCACAGGTCAATTGTGCAGAGCAGCGAGTTTGATTAACTTCTCCAGGAAAGAGGTCTTCAGCGTTTGACTTAAAATTATATTCAACTGCCGCAGGATGTGCTGTTGTTGTTATTGTTATCCTGTTGCTCCGGACACGTGTTGCGTATTTCACTGCTCCGAGTGGAAGCTGCAATGACAAATAATAAAAGTAATGTGCTTAGAAAAGAAAAAAGTACATTTTGGATTTGGTTTTTTTTTTTTTTTTGTGTATCTTTTGTTTGACGAGTTCTTTATTTGTATTTTATTAGGCGACGGGACGGGATGTGTGCTATATGCAGTTGATGGAATGGTAGCGGATTGGCTATTGGGAGTAGGAGTTTGGAGGGATACCGGGTGTCGGGTGGTTTTGAGTTAATGCATCCCTCACGTCTTGTGTCACATAATTGATGCCACTGACGTCGCACGTAGTACGACGAGGCCTTGGCAACAGGTGTGTTTTATTTTCACGCGTGATTGCCAGCCAACACACGCCTGCCCCACCCACAACACACACACACACACACACACACACACACACACACACACACACACACACAGCACGCTAAGCGCTAAAATCAACGCTGACAGGCGACCGAATTTCGTATAAAATATTTGATAAATTGCCCAACCAGAAGTCCCCGAAGGCAGCCAGTCAGCCATTGAGCAAAGTCTGCCAGTCAGCCAATAAGTAAGGGAAGGCATTAAAATATATATCGGCCAAGGACCTTCTGTGCAAATATGAAATATGTGCGAGTGCTCAGTACATCCGGCTTCATATTGATGGCCAACAGATGAGCTTTCCGGCAAATTCACCAAGCAATAATGTGTTTTAATGCGAGCATTTTAAATCTTTGGACCAAAAATAAAAGAAGAAAATAAACTGAAGCGAGTAATTAAATGAGATGGGCAGACAATCTGTTATTTAAATACACATAATAATAATAATAAAATTAGAAATAATAATACCAATAATAATAATAATAACGTTCATTAATTTTATATATTCCTATTTTCCAATTGAATTCCCCAAGTAATTCGCCTGGGGTTCCCCAAACGTAGTCAACGTTCAACGTTGGTTTTGCGGTAATCATTTCCAAATGATGTAAGCGTAATTTCTTGAAATATACTTGTCTGAGGGGGCCCTCTTGCAACATGTTCAGCATGCACTTTTGAGGCAGCACGCGGGCGTGAATATTAAGTACGCAACAGTTGCTCCCATTTGCATATGACACGCATCACGCATACGCAGTGTGGTCGAGGCGATGTTTTGTGGCAATGCCACAAGCAATGCCACTGCCACTGGCAATGGCAATGGCAATGGCTGGAAGTGCAAATCTACTATCAACACCAGTCTGCCGTCTTCCGTCTGTTGTCTACCTGTCTGTTGTCTGGGGAGATTGAATGGCGCAAAACATGACACAAACTTAATTTCCCCAAGGCAAATATACATAAAAGCCGTTCCCACACTTACCAGCTGACTGAGTTGCTGACGGACTCACTGGTTGCCTGGCTGGCTACCTGGTTGGTTGCCAGGCTGGTTAGTTGGTTGGCTCTGCGAAAGAGTGAATAAATCGCGACTAAGCAACTTTCCGGCGTTTGCCACTCCAAAAGTGCCGACAACTACCTGACTAGGAAAACCAGACCACCTCAATTCCTTGGCAAGCGCGCACTTTGACAGCATTACTTGTAGCTGTGGCAGTTCCTGTCGCAGTCCCTGTTCCTGTCCCTGTCCCTATCCCTATCCCCATCTCTGTTCCTGTCCCTGTCCCTGTTGGAGCCGCAGTCACCGTCGCTGTTGCCGTCGCACGCATCGACGGCTCTGGCTTGTGGCATACAACGAGCAAGCTGTCATATTGCATTGCCAGCTGAGAAGAATGTCGCATAATTTATGCCTGCGATTATCATAATAATTCGCCAGCCAGGACTCGACACTCGACACACACGAATGATTTGAGGAAGTACCATTCGGTGGTTGGGTGGTGGGGTGGTTGGGTGGTGGACAAGGCCAGGCAGGTGTGGTGGGCGTTTGTCGTACGCTTGTCGTAGGCGTCGCTTGTTAGTTTTGGTTGTTGTGGCTCTGTTTGCTGTGCACTTACAATTATTGCGGTTTAGTTTCGGGCCAAAAGTTTTCATTTGGTAAATAAATAAAGTTCTGTTCGGCTTTTGTTAAAAACACCTGAACCTGGATATCGAAGCTATCCTGCTATCCTGCCATATCCTGCTATCCTGTGCCACACGTCATTCGATCCCACGTTTCACTTGTTCTCATTCTGTCATGCTTGGGTGCTATTCTGTATTAAACATATGCCCTATATCTGTTCAAAATGGGATTTAAGCTGCCCAAACATAACTGTATATCATATATGTATATCTTATATCAATAATATATAATAATAATTATTTAATATTAATTCTTGTTTCTTTTTTTTTTTTAAGGGAAGACATCATTTAGGTTGTCGATCCTAAACCTCACCAAAATACATATTTAAGCCAAGATTGATGTAAGTGAATTGTCTTTGATTCAGTCATCTTTGCATTGTATGCAGGACAGAGTATCGGCACAGTCGGGTACATCTTTAGTTGTTGCTTGGTATATTGCAAATTGCTTGGCGGTCTGTTGCACTGGCATTTTTGACTTCCCTTCTTAGTTTTCTACCTTTTTTTCCTTGGTAGTTTAATTTTATTTTTTGGGTCCTCTGTTTAAGCAACAACTGCTTATCATCTATGCAAACACACACGCACAACACACACGCACACACACATGCGAATGTGAATGTGAAGATGACTTTGCATTTTGGAGCATGTGAGGATCTCAACAATACCAATAATAATACACACGCTCAGAGGAAATCTAAACAAACGCTTAATGGACCCTCCACTCAGACTCCCCCTTTCACTAAATTCCGCCTGCTCACTGCCCCCTCTACACCCATCTCTCTCTCTCTCTCTCTCTCTCTCTCTATCTCTCTCTATCTCTCTATCTCTTTCGCTGTATATACAGTGTCTACCACCTTATTTGGAACGGTGTCTAGCAAAAATTTTAAAGTGCTATAAAGTTTAAACAAGGAAAAAAATGTAAAATGCTTAAATGCCAATTTGTTTAATGTTATATCACATTTGAAAAATAAACTTTAGTTTTTACTAAAATATTAGTTAATTAATTAAAATTAGTCAAAATCTGCAAACATATCAAAAAATGTGTTCCAGCTTATTTGGAACAGTCTTAAGAAAAGTTAAATATTTGGCGTATAAAAGTTCGAATAAGGATTTAAATACTTAGTATGATATCCTTTAGCTTTAACAACTTTGCTTAACCTATTTTTCATGGAAGATACCAGCTTCCAAGTAGTTTCTGGACTGATCCTGCTCCACTCCTCCAGCAGAGCATTTTGAGATCCTGTTTGCAGGATATCTTGTGTTTCCGGATGTTATTTTCCAGCAGAGCCCACAAATTTTCAATAACATTTAAGTCTGGAGACTGGGCCGGTGAAATTGTCACGTGGGGGCAGTTCCAGATAAGCCAGGACTGTACTATTCCGGACTTATGCTCGTGGTTTCTGTCCTGGTAGATCCGGAAGGTACGTCGGATTCTAGCTTCTCGGCACTTTCGAGTAAATTTTCCTTTAGTATATCAAAGTACACATTCTTGTCCATTATTGTTTCAATAATCACAAAATTTCAGTCGCGGGCTGCCGAGATAGATGCCCATACCAGGACACTTCCTCAGCAGTGCTTGAATGTTGCCCTTATGTTTTTGGGACTCAGATCAGTATTGGAGTGTCGCCACACATAATTCCGTCCGTCCGAGCCAAAAATGTTTAATTTGTACTCAAATTCAAATATGACTGTTTTCCAGAACTCCAAATCCTTGTCCAAGTGGATTTTGGCGAACGTCATCCTAGACCGTCTATTTTTTGCGCTTATAAATTGCTTTTTGCGTGGTTCTCGGGCCTTCAAGTCATAGTTGCTTAGAACTTGGAGCACAGTTCCTATACTGAACTTTTTCCTTATTTCATCCTGCACCTATTGAGTCAGTTTTTGAGCCGATAGCTTCAGATTTCCCCTTATTTTCTTGATGATCCTTGACTCGTCCTGCTGGGTGAAAATCGGGTTTGGTGCCATTCCGCCCTTGTCCTCTGTCCGATTTTCGTCGACGAAACTCCAAATGATGTAGAATACAGTTGAGATGTTTAGATTGACCATTTTAGCTATTTGGCGATATGAATATCCGATTTTTAAGTGTTCTAGGATGATTTTCCGTTGATCAATGGTAGTCCTTTTGCCCATAGTCCTTGTTGGCTTGTTACCGCCCAAATGCGGAAAAAAACTAAACTGACTTAAAAGGTTGGTCTATTTCTACCGTAAATATTCAACTTTAGGTAAAAAATCCGGGTTTTATGGCACCCAGGTGTTCGTAATGTAACTGTTCCAAATAGGCTGGAATCATAAAATTGGGTACTTTTTTACATAACCCGACCTAGCGGGTGGGGAAATCCCAGTTTATTAGGGTCCTATATTCATTTTTGTGGTTAATATATGTACCTGCCATGGGTCTTTGGAATTTTTGAAAAAGAATGCATAATGAGTTTATGGCAGGTAATTGAAAATTTTGCTAGACACCGTTCCAAATAAGGTGGTAGACACTGTATGTACATACAAATATGTATGTGTTTCCCTGTGGGTTGGCATGATTAATGCCTTTGTTTATATTCCCGCTTCGCTCTCTGTGGTGTGTGGTGTGTATGGGTTTTTTTCCTGTTCGTCTTGGCCTGCTTCCTGTCCTGCTTCCATTTGCTGGGGCTGCTAACCGAATGATATGTTTAACAAAAAAGTTTAACGCAAATTAAGTCAAACTGGCAGCGCTTAACGATGTGCGACATAGATGAATATCTGTTTTGGTGTGTCCGTCAATGTGTGTGTGTTTGTGTGTGGTGTGTGTGTGTCTAGTGTGTGTTTGGTAGTAATTGGTAGTCGGTGCTAGTGTGTGTGTGTTGGTCTAGACAACCCACAGTGTGTGCAGTTCTGGCTAACAGCGGGTAGCTGTCCAGTGTCCCCAAAATTGCGGTGCTGCCTCAAATTTACACACAACGTGAGCTCGTCCAGGCAACAACCCACTCCATGAAGGACAAGCGACAGTCCTACGCTGGCCGAGCACAAATTAAGTTTGCAAGAAATCCTCATATCAGAACGGAAATCACTTCAAGTTGTCAACAAATAAAAATAAAAATACAAGCGATTACTTTAAGTCAGAGCACAAGATTAAGTTCTGCTTGTTTCTTGTTTCTTGTTTCTGTTCATGAAATTTAAAACCAATCTGTGGAAGTAGTTTTCATAGTTTTGCCATCTATTGAATAAATTTGTGGTTGTGATTTTCTTTTCTTTTTATTTTATTTTATTTGACGGTTACTTGAGTTGAATATTGTTATTTGAGTTTTGTGTGACACGCTGTCAAAGTTCAGCATTGAACAGAAACTTGGCCAAAAGAGCAAAAGTATTTGTGAAAATACATTATTGAACAATATGGCAATTGTATTTGTGTAGGTTTACGGCCTGATTTTAGCCACAATTGTTTGTGGCAGACATTTAATAGTCGATGTATGACGAGTAACTCTAAATGGATTTACTATGAAAATTGCATGTTTTTGATATATTTCCAAAAATGATGCTGTCAACAAATGCCACAGAGACTACAAAGGGGAGTGTTGACAACTAATTCGTATATATTTCACGGACACCGAATTTGCTATCCGGACCGTATGCGTATTTGTGGAGGCGAGTGTTTTTGTGTCCAAGTGTTTTGTGTACGCCTGTCAGACCATTAAGTTTTTTAATTTCTATGCTGGGTGGCACGTGGCGTCAATGAGTCGAGTGGCATTCACTGCTGGCCACCAGCTATTTCAAAAATATATTTATATATATATATATAGATATATATATAGATATAGATATATACACTTGAACAACTACAACGAGGCGTGTGTTTTGGTGTGTGTTGCTCGCTGTTTGCTTTTAATTACGCAATCGTTTTATATATTCAGTTTCTAAGGTGTGTCGTATAATAAAGCTTTTAATTAAAAAAAACAAAAAACCTGAGCATCAAAACGGTAAAACGGAATCAGAAAAGGACTAAAAATGTTGTGTAGATAAAAAAAAAAAAAAAAAAAAAAAACGTTGCATATTCGCAGGCGCGTGCCAAACTGCAAAGTTGCTGGCGCCCGCCTCAAAAATGCGAGAGAAAAATAAAAAGGGAGAGCGAAAATAAGAAAATAACTAAGATGAAAACTTGCAGCGAAACTTTTCTGGCAAGGACGAGGAAAACTGCTGAGCAGCTATTTCTGATAATGGGCGACTTTTTAATCGAAGGCTTATCGCAAAGTCATCACAAAAGTCGTTCAGGGTCGTGCGGGTGCTATGTGGCACGTGATACGCGTGACACGCGTGACACGCCTGCGCTGCCCGATTAATGCTCAATTGAAATTTACATTTGTATGCACAGCAGCGCAACAACAACTAAAACAAATAAAACAGCAACTACAACAACTACAACAACAACAACAACAAAGTTGACAGCCATAAATTGGGCTGACCCGTTGACGTTGTCGCTGCGCAGTTATCAAAATTGCTTAGCGGCGCCTCGTTCGTTGCGTGCCTCAAAGATAAGCATTCCAAGTGTTCGTAGTGTGTCCTTGGCGTCCTTGGTGTCCTTGTTGTCCTTTGTGTGCGTTTCTTATTTTATTTTATTTTTTGTTTTGATTTTCTATTTTGAGGGCCTTTTTTCTCTTAAATTTTTGGGCCATCGCACCAGACGCAAATGGCCCAACGGTGACCATTTAGACAAGTCAATAAAATGCAATGGCCTTTGGGCCAAGCTGCGAGCACTGTCCTTGAGTAATGTTCAACCATGTTTTAATAGGCTTACGCATCTTAGCAGTAGTTTTCAGCCATGTCAAGGTCCAAGCTGCATTTCATGCATAGCATTGTTTTGTTCTTCGCATTGCTTTGCTTTGAATGAATTGACAACCTCATCCTATATCCTATATATCATTCATCTCGTCCAGCAACATCCACGGAATACATAATTTTATTAAGGACTGTAATTTACTACAACACATATAAAAATAATGACGCTAATGATCTTACCTGTAATATTATTTGCATATAAATGTATGAAAGTAATTATTGATAATTGATAATAATTAATTACTTTGGTCCTACTTATAACTAATGGTTTCAATATCTCGAGATCGAGACGGTCAATTGCCACAGCTTGCAAAATTCTGTTTACTTGTGTCTTAGCAACATTTTCTTTTCATTTTCTCAATCAAGTTTGGATTATTTGTGGTGATTGGAAATGCATAAACATAGTTTGACCAAAGTAGACACGATTCGATGAAATTTGTATCGTTGCAGACAGAATGCATTATGTGAACTTTGCCACTTCAGTCAGTGGCACAAAATAAAATAAGCAGCTGCCATTTGGGGGGATGCTGATTGTTCGCATTGGGGGCAAGTAAGTCAATGGAAAAATTAGCTGTTATTCGTGCCAGATCTGCTTCCACTTATTGCTCTTGTTGCTTGTTGTTTTGAATTTTGAGTCAATGCCATTGGAAACGTGACTTTTCCTGGTGCTGGCTGATGTTATTTTCACAGGAGCAGATGCCTGGCATTGTTAGATTCTTCGAGTGTTGTTGCTGTGTTGCCTGTTGCCTGGTGCCTGGTGCCTGGCCACAATGCATAATTTGTAATAATGCGCCTGACCCCGACACCCTGGCACCCTGGCACCCACACACTAACACACACAAACAATCACAGAGCCCCATTCACACACACACACACACACACAACTACATGCAGATGCACTTAGGAGTCAAGCGGCGCTGGTAACTTGTTAGCACCACAAGTAAAATGCTGTTGAAAATGCACTCAAAATTGCCATGGAAATGGAAATGGAAATGGAAATGAAATGTCAACTTACCACACGGTGAGCATCGACGGCAGCTTCTTGGGCCGAATTGTTCTTCGGCGTAGCAGTCGTTTTTATATGTATTTGTATGTGTTGCTGTGTGTGTGTGTAAGTGTGTGTGTGTGTGTGTAATGTTGTTGCACTTTCTCGACAAAAAAGAATGTAACTTGAAACAACAAAGTTGTGCTGTTGTTGTTTACGTTGCTCCTTTTTGGAAAATGCCGATTTCGCAGTCGATCTCGATGTAAATGTTTTTAATTACTTAAATACTATACGTAATTTATTTGGCAGTTAACGTTCTCGAGTTGGCAGTGAGAAGTTGGCGGTTTCTAAACCTTATCAGTTGTTCATATTGTATATTTGTCCTTATCTCAATTTCTCTCAGATATCTGCTCAAAAATAATAAAGCTGTAATTATTGCGCTAGCCAAAATAGGTCAAGGAACGGAATGTGATTGGTTGGCATAATAACACATAAGAAAACAACTAAAGCTAGACACAACAGCACATATGCCCCCAACACACACAGGCTCACTTGGACACACACCTTGCCCTCGCATTGCAAGTCAACATCTTCATCTGGGGGCACATCCATTGTCTGGTTTTTAGGCGCGCAAAATGGCAATTGTTTGTCCACTGATCTAATCTGAAATTCACGGCACGTAAATCGCACAGTCACCACACAGATGCCACACAGAACAGCAAAACACTTTCACTTAGATGTTAAAAAAGAATCGCATTTGCCACAGAAAAATCAAAAATGCAATAAATATTGTAAGAAATAAAAACCACATGAACATTTCATAATAAGGAACGAGTTCGTTATTTTCAGCGATGCACTTTTTTTTCCCTTTATTTTTCTTTCCATATCTATTCATATTGCCTGTTAAAAGTCATTCACTTTACTGATGGATGGGGTAACACTTTGCTTATCAACAACCAAAAAAAATGTTTAAAAAAATGTAATTTTTTTATCGTTGAAACTGATTTCTGATAAAACTACTACTGCTGCTGCTGCTGACCATTGCCCAATCAATTCAAAAGTGACAGCGCGCTAGCGGCTGTTTTTCTGCTTTTCCAGATGTTGCTTTCTCCTTTGGTTTTCCTTTTCCAATTCCTTCCTGTTCACTTGCTTGGGTTGCTCTGTTGCAACTGATTTCAAACAGACAGCGACGCGCTTTTATACGATTTCGCGATGGGAAATTTCTGCGCCCTGTTAACAGAAATTTCCCCTGCTGTAACACTGCTGTTAACTGGCAGGACCTTATGCACACTCCCCCCACAGCCTGCATACTGCCAAAGCTCAACAACAACAACAACTTGTAAAATGTTTCGAGTTATGCGCAAATTTAATCAAATTAATCTAAAGAATAATTTTTACTTATTCATAAGGAAATGTGGAATAAGCTGAAATTCAGTTGTGATTGATTTAATGTAAATAATAATAATTTGAATTTATTTCCAAATTAAATCAAGTTGGACAATTGTGTGGGGTCAGTTGGTCACCTTGGTCACCTTCTCCCTTCTGCAATTCGTGGTTTCTCTAATTAATATTGTCTTATTCGGAATTTAATAACACAAATTCCGTTTCGACTGTCATCAAAGGTCGCATAACCAAATTGTTGAAAGCACACATATTTGTGGAAAACACAATGCACAATTGAATATCACACAAAGGAACATAGAGCAAGGTGTATTGCTAATAATTAACAGCAGGGGGTTCTCTCCTCCCCTCCTCTCAATCATGGCCACTTCATTAGACTTCAATTAACAATAGACTCCTTTGCCAAAGTGACATCGTCTTTGATGTACCCATTGACAAGTAGCATACATAAGTTGGTTGCTAATTTTTTTGTAAGTCGATTCCAGAGTTGACTTTCTGCTGCGGAAACTAGGTGCATATTACAATTGTGAATAGTTAATGAAAAGAGTTCTGCTGAATTTTGTTTCAAAGTTTTAAAAGTTATAACTAATAAGCCATAAAGTGTATTGAAAAACTGGTTGGCGTGGATTCAGGCCAGCCATCGTTAGTGGGGTAAAGTTCTGCCTCTGCCAGGGACTTAGTCACCATATTCCTGAGTGCGTGGTGCCCAGGCGTGGACGTGTGTGGCATGAGACGAGGCTGATGTGCACACATATACCACACTGCTGTGGTTGCCTGCAAATGACTCGCTTTCTGTAAGTCCACGTTCCCGTTCCCGTCCACGCCCCCGTCCACGTCCACGTCCACGACCCCATCTCCAACTATACCTCAACCTCATCTCAGTTGACGCCAGTGTCTCCATTCCAGTCTTATTGCCAGTCTCATTTGCGATTTCAGTAATAGTCCCAGTTGTATCTCGGTCTCATTCTATTGCTGTGGTTACCGGGCCCTGTTATTCTAAGCCAACAACGGGCAAACACGTTTACAAGCAGCGCACCGCAACTCACAAAATGAAAACAAATACCACACGGCAAGGGGCAGTGGCAAAGACATTGGTTATGGCACCAAATGCAGATGCCAAATGTGGAGCCTTGCAGCCTGGTTACTTGATGTTCAATGCCTGCTTCGATCCTTGGACGCTGCATGCGGAAATTGTATCCGTATCTGTATCTGAAGCTGGAGCCGAGGAGAGGCGGCAAACAGCCTGGAAATGGAGACAACAGAAAACCAGGAATCGGCAAGATGGTCAAAGGCAGAGCTTGTCAGCTCTTCTGCTTATCTTCTCTTGTTGCGTAATCCCTGTTGAAACATCAACAGCAAGTCTCGAATAGAAACAAGTGATGTGATGACGAAAAAAAAAAAAAAAATAGTGCATAAATAACAAGCAAAAAAAAGTAGAGTCCATAGTAGGAAATGTTTTCTGTAAAATGAAAGGAAGACCAAATACCCTAGTTTTCTCTATAAATTTTAAAAAAGTTTGGCATTATGATAAATTGATCTTATTTGATTTTTGGGTTCACAAAGATGTCCCAAAGATGCCTCAAAGATGTTTTGTGTAGCACATTTCACAGATAACAACAAAATCAATTTACCCCAAAAATGCATAAAAAGTAGGCAACCGATGCGAACGATAATTAGAACCGTTGGAGCTGGCACGTTTTGGCCATCATTTGTACCTTGGCATCGACCTGAAAGGCTTTAGTGCTTAATGAGTGCTTAATGCCTTTAAATTGGAGCTGGAGGAGGAGGAGCACCGACAACCGCACAGCGAAGGAAAACAACTCAAAATCAACAATTTATTCTTGTCTTAAATCCGAAAAAGAGCTTCGAAAAACCTAAGCCCAACTTAAATTATTTTTAGATTGCCTGGAATTAAGTTGGAACAAACAGCCCTAATTAGGTCATCATAGTTATCAATTGCATTCTCATATTAAGGAGCACTTACTTGGCTTAAAATTTCAACTCTTAACTGGAGGCTAAGACTCATAATTCTACATTTCCCACAAGTCTTTAATATCTTCTTGAAATGTATCTTAATACTCTATAGCAAGTCATTCTGCTTAGTTGTCAAAAATAGAGAATATCAAGAATACATTTCTGATGAACCTACAAAGTGAGCAGAGAGTCAAACATTTTGAATTTGAGAAAAATATTTCTAATACCACATTTTCGATTCTGGAAATCAACTAGTTTTCAATTAAGGTTTTTGTTTCTGTTTTGGAAAAGGCTAATGTCAGTTTCGTAGTAGTTATGCAATTTCAATGGAATCTGATAGTAGAATTTGAGACAAATGATGCTGAAGTTTTTTTTTTTTTCTTTTCTTTTTTGGGAAACTTGGCTGTGGGACATATCATAATTACCGTCATGGGCAAAGGCAAAGTATTAGGAATTATGAGAATTGCTTTTTGTTGGCTAATCAATGAAATATTTGCTGCCTGGATAGTCATATTATTGCCCTGCCTGCAAAGCCCCGCAACTGCGCCTCTGGCTTCTGCCAGAGCTTCTGCCTCCGGCCTCCGGCCTCCGGTCTCAGTGCCAAGAAAGACCCTCAAAGCGGATTCCTTACTGCTGCCTGCTGCTGCAGCCGCCTTCGTTAGTGCAGATTGTTAGTCGAACAATTGCTGGGTGCTAAGGCAAAAGGCAGGGGTGTGGTGCACAGGGCGATGGTTATGGCAGTGGCACTGGTTATGGCGATGCCACTGCCACTGCCACTGCCACAGCCACAGCTACAGCCACAGCCATAGCTATAGCCATAGCAACTGGGTCTTAGGCCCACTTAGACACATGCAACCAAGCGGAGGCAGGAGTCGGAGCTGAAGCTGATGCTGACGCTGACGCTGATGCTGATGCTGATGCTGGCGACGTCGAGCTCACTTCAGAACTATTTCAATAAGCGTTACGCTCCACACGCGCATTGTCCTTCACCCTGTTTTCTCAACTGTCGACTGTCGACTGTCGACTGTCGACGGTCGACCGCTTTCATTGTCAAACGTCGTTGCATTTCGCTTTTGTCATTTGTCGTCGACGTCGACGTCGTCTTCATCGTCTTCGTCTTGGCCGTCTTCATCCTCATCCTCATCGTCATCGTCGTCGTCGTTGTCGTCCTGGTTGCCTACAAGCAATTTACAGCGTTTTACGTTTTACATTTTGCATTTTGCAATTTTCATTGTGATTTTGGTTCTGATTCAGTTGCTGATTCTGATTCTGCTTCTGATTCGCTTGCCACTTGCCGCTTGCCACTGCCATCCTCATCCTCGTCGTCGTCGTCGTCGTCGTCATCATTGTCATCGTTTTTAGTACATAGTTACATAGTAGCTGCAGCTTCCGTTTCCGCTGTGTGCATAGCGCCGTGTCGCTTTCTTGATTATCGGCAAGCTTTCTGCCTGCTTGGACGCCATCTTCCACTCGGTCGATGGGAGTTGACAGACGACGGCCACGCCTGGAGGTGTCAGCTTAGCCCTCTTAAGTGTCGTATGCCAACTGTTCGAGCCGGCGGACTTGCACCTTACAGCCAACAGCTGACACTGTCCATCAATGTTAACGGTTTCCACTGCAACTGTGACTTTTCAAGTTCACAGCTATCCCCCAGTCCCAGTCACAGTCTCAATCACAATCGCAGTCACAGTCACAGTCACAGCCACAAGCCCACGCCGCGTAATGCCAACAACGCCATCGATATGTCCGGACTATTCAAACAAAAGACCCAACCGTAACAACATTTTTTTTTTTTTTTTTTTTTTTTTGCTCCATGCCCGACTGTGCTCGACTCCGCTATTTTCGGTAAGTAGGTCAGTGGCAATATTTCAACAGTTACAACAGAGGGTTAATCGAGAAATAAGTGCAATAAAATATAAATAAAATTTCGTTAGAGTTGCAGTAAAGCAAACTCAAACTTATTATAATATCTGCTTTCCAGTTTATTTTTTTCTTATATTAAATTAACTGCATTCCGATTTCTTTTCAATTTCCAATAAACTACAAATTCATGTTCATTGTTATTTTTTTATCATATTACATTTTTTTGCTTTGCAGCTGAAGCCGAGAACAGGATGCAAGCTAACAGGAAATCAACATAAGGCCAAGATAGTCAAAGGCAGAGCTTGTCAGCTCTTATGCTTATCTTCTTTTGTCCCCTAATCCCTGTTGAAGCATCAGCAGCGAGTCTCGAACAGAAAAAGGCGGTGACAGAAAAAAATGCATAAATAACAAATCAGAAAAAAGTAGAGCTTACAGTAGGAAATGCTTTCTGGAAAATAACGAGGAAGATTAAATACTTCAGATTGTAAAATCTGTACAAAAATGTCAAATGAACTACAAGTTCATATTCGATCATTAGTGTATCGAAAATTGTATGTATTATATTTATGGTGAAGTGTTCAAAGTAGTAGAAAATCATTCATGCATTCAGCTGGTTGCACATGTATCTAAAGTATCTAAGCATTTATGTGACCAACAAAATGACTATCAATTGGCATTGATGGGTGGGCGTATTGTATTCATATTATTGAATATATTATATATATATATATATATATATTAATGTGATATGCAACCCTCGCTGTGGTGTTGTTGATATTATTGTTGTACTGTTGTTTCTTGACACTTCCCTGCCCATCCATATCGGCAGTCGTTCGCTTCGTCGCTTGCCAGTTCAGCTGCGCTCAGTCGCCCGCTTGTCGTATTTTTTTTCAATTCGGCGCTCACATCAGGCTTTAGCCCAAAAAATACAAAAAAAAAATACAAAAAAAATTAAAAAAAAAACGAAAGAAATTCCTTGACGCAGCATGTTCTACATTTTGAGAGCGACATAGATTAGCTCGCCCACCGCAAAGACCGACCCACCCAACCACCCAACCACCCACCCATCCAGACCGGTTTTTTTGAATGGCAATCAATAGTTGGTTGCTGGTACTTTTACCTTGTGCTCGTCAGCCTCATCTTCAGCCTCATCTTCAGCCTCAGCCTCAACCTCAGCCTCAGCCTAAGACTCAGTCAACAGTCAACATCCCAGTCACAGTCACATTCACAATCACAGTCTTAGTCTGAGTCAGTCCCTGCCTCGTTCGGGGGCAAAGTAAGTAGCAAGGAGGCGGCAAGCATGAGGCATGAGGCATGAGGCGCTGGCATCGAATTGGTTATTGGCCATAGCCATTGCAATTTCCGATGCATCACTTTTCTTTGATTTTTGTTGGTGCAGGGATTTCAGTTTGATGAAATTCATGATTGTAGAAACGGTAATTAAAATGCCCACAATACAATAGTCCCTTTAGTGGACTTACCCACTCCCTGCCACTCTCCTTTGCCAGCTGCCAGGATTATTTCTTATTGTGACCGTATTTTAATCAAATTTTGCCGGTATGGCTGCCTAATGCATAAGCACAAGGCATTAGTGCCAAATTAAAGTTTCCCATTTGCCACACAATAGTTTGCTCTGCTTACTTTTTTTAAGCTTCAACTTCAATCATTAAAAAGTTCTCAATACTAGTTTTAAAAGCAGTGAATAATTAACATGAAAATGCATCGACTGAGGGTGCTTTAAGTTTCCCAAATCCTGTGCAACATGCAAAACTTACCTTATGTAAAATATATGATATATTCTTTGTATATGTATATATATATATATATATATATAATATATGATGTATTATTTGTATTCTTGAAATTATATTTATTTTATTTTTCTTTTAAAAACTCTTTGTGCAACTCATATTTCTGTAAGGAAATTGTTCAATTAACAAAAAGTATATTTAACTGTAAGAATCACCTAATAAATTAATTAAATACCTTTCTGGATCGCAGTCAACTGCCCAACTTATAAATTATGTATATTTATATATATAATTTGCTTGAAGCGTATGCAAATTTAATAATATTTCGAGCTGAGGACCAAAATTTATAAGTTTAAATTTATCCACAAGGGTATTTAACATTCGGCGTGCCTCAGACACCTGTATTTAGCTTATTTTTAGCATTTTCCCTACTGCTGTATTCTGCCTAAGCAGATTAAATAATTATGCACTTAGCTCCGACAGATGTTTTGTGGTATTATGAACTAACTTCAGCAACTGGCTTAACAATTAGAATTACATTACTCATACGAACGGGTGGACGAGATTTGCACTTGCTCCAGGTCATATCAGAGCTATCAGAGCTGACTACCCGTAGCACACCCGTTATGGAGTGGGACTCGGACTCGGACATGGATACAGATACGGACAAAGACACTGGCTCAAACATCAATTCTGAGTCCTGCCACAGACACTAATTGGTAGTTCTCCTATCGTCGCCTTACCATTTTGTAGCTGGTATTGTTGGAGATTACTCATTGTTCAATCTGGTTGCTGAGTGCTTTAATTACGTTAGTTTCGCCAATTAAAAACAACACGTAACATGTAACACTTAAGCCGGACTGCGGACTGCGGACAGCGGACAGCGGACTGCGGACTGCGGACAGCGACTACGGCACAGCCACAGTCAATTGTCCGTGCGTTGACCTCGAGCCCTTACCGCGTGTCAGTGCCCCAAAAAGTGTGCTCAGAGCAGTCTTGCTAACGCTCAAGACGAACGCTCATTTGGCACGCAGGTGCTGCCATTTCAGCCACTCCTCCCACCTCCCACCTCCCACCACCCACCTCATCCGTCCGCATACAATCAACCCACCCAGCGAGAGCGAGGACATGCTAAATCTCAGGTAGTTCACTCGACAGCCGACTGACGACTTTTGTGGGCAAGCAGAGCGTGTTGACGCACTTCCACCTCCATTTCCACCTCCATTTCTGCCACCATTTCCATTTCCATATCCATATCCAGCTCCACTTCGGCATTTTGCCACTTGCCCCACCTTCGCATAGTTAGTGACGAGGCGCAGCTGTGTCGCAACCTTTGAGAAATTAATGCGGCTATTGTTTGCGCCATTGATGCTGAATGATGTCGCACAGTGGCAAATGTTCACAAGGGGCTATATATATGTATGTATATGGTTATATATGTATGTATGTGTATATATTTCTCACTAATTGAAATTCCAACACCGCATTCCGAGATGACCGGCCTTTGAGAGCACCAACCACTAAAACCAATGTACATAATTGAGTTTGTGGAAGTGCAGTTTCAATTCTGATAAAGGCAAAATTTAAATAGACTCGACTTCAAATTGTAATTGGATGCCAAGCCAGTTGGTCAGTTCTTTGAGCCAATATTCAAACGGACCGCGCTCCAACTGAAGCGCACACATATCAAAGCTGGTGGCCGGACGGAACACCTGCCAGGTGTCCAACCAAATGACAAGTATGACATGTTCATTAGCCCGACTGGAAATATTCTGAATTGCCTACAGGCCCGTGGCAGGCATTGCAATAGTTATTTAGACAAAATAATTAACTGTCCACATTTTATGAATTTATCACAGAGTTTGGCTAAAAATGTTGCCTCAACATTGTACACTCAAATTAATACATACATATGTATTTAGCCAACTAATGAGTCATTTAACGCAGCTGCATTTTACCCAATTATCTTTGCATTTGTACAAAACAATTTCTTGAATTTCCTCATAGCTCCCAATTAATTTGTAAGTCGAACCTTGCAGCCTTTTCCCCATTTCTATTGCATTTCAAGGTAATTAAATTACCAATTTGCCAATGTGCACACACATATTTACATATTTGCATATCAAATATTTCCTATGATTTATTTGTAAATTTGTTTCATCAATTTACGATAAATTCTTAAGCCTTAAATATGCAATATTTCTATCAAAATTCACATAAACTCATAAACTCACAAAGACAATGCGATAATTATTCAAAATATGTCTACACGAGATTACGGACCACATGAATGTGAAGTAAGCAAATTGCACAAATAAATTGAGTGGTGAAAAATTAAATGGATTTTTATCTTTTACTTTATTGTTTTAGACCACCGTGGCATAGTTGGCAAAGACTTCATTACCAGGCGGCTGCGTAGGCTGAGATTTATTCAATTTAATTCGAAAACGGCGTCAATCGGCTCCTGTTTTGTGCGTTGAGCAAGGAGCGAGGAGCGAGGAGCGAGGAGCAGAACATCAATGGGAAATAGCGAGTAGCGAATAGAGTATAGAGAATAGCGAACAGCGAACAGGCAATGGAAAATGGGTAATGGGTAATGGAGTTCGGGCCAAAAGGGCATGTGATTAAAAATTGTTTTCAAAGTTCATTGACACCAAGTCGACGCCTGCTGCCCGCTGCCCGCTGCCTGCTGCCTGCTGCCTGCTGCCTGCTGTCGGAAGCCATTCATTCGCAAGCTGAGAGCAATCAAAAAGTGCCTGGCAATTTGCTGCCTGTTTTTTGGGACAGCTGTAATTGATTTTAGCCCTGGTGAATGCCTCGTCAACATATGTATGCGAAAAACAAGTTAAATTAATAGAGCCCAAAATATATGAATCAAAGATACCACTTAAGCAATACACAATAATTTCAAGTGGTGCCAAGCGTATTGAAATATTGGTAAAACAAATTAGAAAATAAAATGAGTAAATTGAATACAGTCAACAGTTTATAAATCGAAAATTTGGAAATTTGAATAAATATGAAACCACCCTTGTTTGAAATTCGATTTAGGCTAAATAGTTTGATAAAATGTTAAGAAATATATATATGGATATTATAGGGTCGTGGATGCCACATTTGCGCACTTGAATGGGCTTAGGGTATATACATATATGAGCCAAACAACACATATGACGTCACCTGCCACATAATGGCTTGCTAAGCAGACAATAACCTCTTTTATGGCCAGATACGTTCGTATCTAACAGTATTTTGTGTGCCAACTTCTTGAAACTACTCATTAAACAGCTCCCGGCTTCTTCGTTCTACAAATAATGCTGTTAAAAACATGTTTACTTTTTTTATTTTTATTTTTTAAGTATTTGGTAACAATCAACATGTTGTTAGTTTTTTATCTATTGGCCATAAACTATAAACAAATTATTAATAGTTTACTCTATGCGTGGATGACAAAACATCACTTTTAAATACTTTGTTGTGCAATTGAAAATGATAAATAATTAACAAAATCATTTGCTGTGAGCACTTGTCCTTTTTTCGAGTTTTCCCCACGTTAAGCTTCTTACCGGAAGCGTCATTTACTTTAGTTCCTAACGGTATTTGAAAGCGTAATGGCCAACTCATAATTTTGAAAATTGCTCCGATTGCGCTTGTTTTATATGAATGGGCTTCTATTATTTCGAGGTCTGCCAGTTATGTTGTGTAAAAAACAGCTAAGATTGGCTGTTGGGAACATACAATAGCCTTCATAATATATCGCCTGGCAGTTACCCAATTCGATAGTTGATCGAATTATGGAGCTCCTTGATAAATTATGGAGTATCCGTTATCTGGCGCAAATGGAAAAGGCAGCCCTCGTATTTATCTGTGCTTCACGAATTGCACTTTTTTTTTCTTTACAATGTTGTCATGGCCAACATCATTACTTATAAGCCTTTCACTTATGTGTTTGGCCACACCCACACCCACACACACACACACACACACACACGCGCACACAGCCATGAAAAGCCCCCTTTACGTTGGAGTTTCAGTAAGTATTTATTTTTCTATTGTTGGTGCGTGGCACAGCGTTTGGCCATCACTCATCTGCCACAAGACTGAAGAGAAAGCTGCACAACTAACAACAGCAACAACAGCAACAACAACAGCAACAAAAAGGAACAACCAAACGCCATATGGGAAATTGAAATAGTTGCAATACGACTGTTGAAAAGATGTCCGCTTGTCAATAATTTTCATTTCATTTCTTTGCCATCGTTTTTTATTAATATTCTTCACTTTTTTTATATTATTTTACTGTGAAGCGCTTGCCTCACTTTTTATGCGCTGTCGGGGCGATAAATAGCAAACATAATTGTCGCCTTCGGCCCCCATGGAAGCCCCAAGCAGCCACATGCCGTTGGCAGTTGGCAAATGTTTTTGATTTACTTAACGACTACCCGACGAATCCCAGCTCTCACTTCCCCCTCCCCAACCAGGGCCAGACTCAGTGCCACTGTCAGTTCCAGAGCCAGAACCAGAACCAGTATCAGACCCAGTGCCAGTTCCCATTCCCATTCCCTGTACCACTCCGAGCTTTAACCGCAAGTTGACCCAGTTTCGCTCGTTTTTGCTATTGCCATCGTAGTGTGGTTTTTGTTGTCCTCGTCCTCATCGTCGGCGTCGTCGCTGGCATTATTGTCGTCTGTGGTTAACTGCTTAAGGAATAATTCATTATGTATTTGGTCGGCATGTCACTTAATTTGAGTGGCCGACGTTAACCATGTCCCATTTCCCTCATTCACTGAATCGGGCAATTTGCCTGCTAACTAATTGTCCACGTTGGGAATCGATCAAGCCTCTAAGCGGGACGCAGTCACACTTCTTAACCAACCACCTCCCATTCACACCCACGCCCCCACCCACACCTACACCCACACCTACACCCGCTTGGCCAACCCTCCTCCTCGTGGTGGGCAGCTGTTTTCGTGTTTTATATTCAAGTTAAATTGTTTATTTGCGTTACTTTTATGGGCTTCGTCGTTGACAGCAATTTGTTTGCCTACCAGAGAAGAGAAGTCCGCACAGAAAGTGGCACGTAACAGCCCAGTTTTTCTCCATTATTTTTTGCCTTCTTGTTTTTCGCAGTAAACGATTGAATTGCAGTTTTGAAGCGCTTAATTTTAATTGACTTAAATATACGTTGAATTTTTAATCACAAACGGCATGTCAAAAATGGTAAACACAATTTTCTCGACTCGATAATTTTTCTAATTTGTCACGTGATGTGCAACGCCAACTATTAAACTCAGGAATCGGTCAGAATTTTAAAAAATGTCCATACTTTTGATGGTAAAAAAGTAAATTCAAAATGTTTATTTCTAAAACGGCTGTTTGTGTCTCTCCAAAGTTTTTTAGACTAAAAATGTATAATTTGTAGTGTGTTTTTAAATATTTTTCGTTGTTTTTTTTTTGTATTTTCGAAATTATTTTTAAAAACCAGAAAAACTTAGAACGACGTACTTTCTGAGTGCACATTTACTTTATGTTCATCAGAAGACATTAGTTTGTTGTATTAACTCCTGCAGTCCATTCCACAGGAATCTATATATTTCCTGTGCTTACTGGTTATCCTTGTTGTTGTTGTGGTTGTTGTTGCTGTTGTTGTTGTTGTTGTTAACCTTCTGTAAGCTGCTCAGCTGGCCTTCAATCTGCTCCCCTGTCGCAGCCAATTAACTTTGTTTGCCTAATCAGAATGCAACGCTCATACGCCATACTTCGCGCTATGACGAGTTCCTGGGTCCGTGTCTTTCCCTTGTCCTTCCCCTTCCCCCCTCCCAAGCCCCCTACGCCTTTGCTTATTTCCCTGGCCTCTGCGTTTACCTTAGCCAGTTGGTCAGCGCTGGTTTGCCCTTGCCAACTCCATCTGCGTGCGTGCCTGGACTCTGGCCGTCAAACCCTGCAAACTACTAGTCTGGCCTTGTCCGTTTTATGAACATTTATTGAAGACACTCACACACACTCTCACACACACACACACATACACACACACACACACACTTTCTTACTTTTACGATGATAAAGGACTGTGTCCCAAAATAATTCAGCTTTCAGCTGTCTGAGACGGCAGACCACATTTGGGATGAGCACGCAGACAACTTTGTTCACGTGACGACGTGACGTGGCTGCCCTTTCCTAACGTATTCATCAAACACCAAACTTGACCCAATTTTCACAAGCTTTTATTTTGTGGAAACTCTTTCTTGTACCCGCTCTCTCTCTCTCTCTCTCTCCATCTATCTATCTCTCCCTCATAGGCGCTTGTGGTAGCTGCTACTCATCTCAATCAGAGCTAAGGCTCAATAAGTTGAAATTGGTATTGTATTAAAAAAAAAAACAGAAATGGAAAATTCTTAAATTAATCAAAAATTTGCATTCTTAAATTAATATATTGGCGTCAATTAAATTTTGAGAGTAAGTCACTTAACAGACTATGGCTTTTAAATTAAAAATCAACTCTCACATCACACATCCTACGCCTTCTCCAACTTTTGTCCAATGCTTTTCATATCATATCACCACTTTAATCTTATCGTAGATTTCTTAAGAAACCACTTTCCAAGTAAAACGTGTAATATTTAAATTATGTGCAAACACTTAACGAGCTGTGGACCTCAGGTGCTCCTGCGCTTTTTTATTTAAGTGCAAACTATGAGTAAGCTTCATATCAAATGAAATAAAAATAATATTGACAGAGTCAATCCGGTTGCACATCCAGAAGCAGCATCTTTAATTAAACTGTAACTAATACCATGACTGACTGAGTACTTTGCATTTTTTAATGTATCTCTTTTGCGAGTTAATTACTTAATGACGACATCAATTCTTTTCAATGGAAAATGTATGTGTAATTAATTGGATTTTGATGAATCTCGTTGCTGACAGTTTGCAGCAGTCTGTTGTTTTACTTACAGAAGAACCGGAGTCCATCAGTAGTTAACATGATTACCAGTGGGGTTGCAACTCTGACATTACTCTTATTTTGCTTGCCCCCGCGAGTGATTGTGGGAATAAACAGACATTCTCCCAGTGGGGTTGCAACTCTGGCATTACTCTTATTTTGCTTGCCCCAGCGAGTGATTGTGGGGATAAACAGACTCAAAGAACGTGCACCACACTTCTTTGCAAGTTGCGAAATGATTGCTTTGAGGCCAGTTGCCAACAGCCAACAGCCAACAGCCAACAGTCAACAGTTTCAAAGGGCCAATCAATGGGCCAGGTGAAAGCTGAAGCCCCATTAAATTATATTTAAGCCACTCATCGGCAAAGACACGACAGACAATGATAGATGAATTAACTTTTGCATTTGACATATTTGAATTTTAACTGCAAATAGTTCATTCAAAGGCATCGATAGTATCGATAAATATCGAGTATTTCATGGTCCAGCTGTTAAAGCGTTGTTGTTAGTTAAAGTACTCGTACAGGAATATTACGGCAGTCGAAGTTATTCAGTGAAGTTATTGCTAAAATGTTTAAATTCATTGCTGCAATCATGCAAAAGTGGGACACCGATAACGACGGCAAGGGGAAGGGGAACGAAATCGCTGAAATTGCTCCCGTCTTGAATGTGGATGGCAGCGCGTGCGTGCCGCGCGCAAGCCGAATGTGCAACGTGGTCAAGAGTCTCTTTCAGAGTCTCTTTCAGAAACGGCACTTGAAATTGAAGGGGAACAGCAGCGCTTCAGATGCCGCAATAGCAAAAACCAAAACTGCTGCTATTCCAAAGCTAGATGTGGATCGCAGCGTGTTTGTGCCGCTGCCAGAGAACGCCAACAGCAACAACCAGAGGGCAATACTGGGCGGTCCAACTGTAACCCAGATCAGCAAAGCTCGACAGACTGAAGAGCCGATGAAGGAGTGTGTTGTGCACATCACGCGTGAACCCATCAACTATACTCCGGAGGAGCGCTTGCTTATGATTAAATTGCGCATCAACAAGCGCCTGAAAATCGAGGAAGCCCTGAGGGAGCTTGAGACGGAGACCCAACCAGAGCTCCAAAATATGCTGCAGCAAAAGCCAGATCAGAAGCCGAACCAGAAGCCGAAGGCGATTAATGAAAAAAACCTTTAAAAAACGTCGGTAAACGCAGCAGACCTTGAAACAGAAGCCGGGACACAAAAAGAAACCGGTTCAACCTGTAAGACATGAAGGTATATCAAATATATAAAAGAATCTGTAAGATTAACAATCATTTGTAAAAAAGAAAACACAAAGAAAATATGCTCAATAAAATGTTGCTGTATCCAATGATTATCTGTCAAAGTATATCTGTCATGTTACATATTACAGAGGTAAGATTTGTGTACACAATTGATGGCGATATATGTATATAAAAGCTATATAGCTATATCTATATAAATATAAATATAATTCTTAGCCTAAGGGAGCAATTATGTTTACCCAAGATCAGATAGATCGTTTAATGCTTCAACTAAAGTGAAGTTGGCCATTGCAACTGAAGTATCTGTGGATATCAAAATATATATCAATATTTGGGCGAGAGGAAAAGCTTCAGGCTCAAGGAACCACTGTAAATAAGAATCATTAAGCAAAGAATAACTGATCAATCATAGAATATAAATACAAGCAATACACAAGCAGTAAACCTGAATATATTGGAAATTGTGTGTTTTCAATAAATCACGAGTTTCCTATGGCTATTTAAGCTTTTGACGGCTATTTAACGAATGTGGCAACCGAATCAAATTAAAATCACACAAATTACATAGAATTGTGCAGCGTGTGTGGCAAATAATAATAAGTCTGTCAAAGCTAATGAAAAAAAAAATGAGTGCAAGAAATCTGTTTCAAATTTTGTACGAGTTTCCTATTGCAAACTTTGTAGGTTTATTTTACGAATGTGGCAACCAAATCAAATTAAAACAAGAGAGAACGTTGCAGTCGGACGTAACCGACAGCGAAATACTATTATACCATAATTTGTGTGCAGTCAAGAAATACTGTCCAAGTCCACAAAAAATTGTATAAGCTACTTTAACTCTTAAACTCCGGAGATATGGGCATTTCGAGATTTTAAGGGCGGGAGTATGCGTTGCCCAAAAAAAATTATAGAGAAGTTTCCTAATAATCTTCCTACCCAGTTTGGTAACTAACTAACTTCAATTTGCGGGGGATATGGGAATTTATCGGTTTTGGGGGCAGGAGTGGGCCTGGCCCAAGCAATTTGGGCGTGGCACATGCAAACAAGGTGGGCGTGGCACATGCCGATCTTTGAGGACTCGCCAACAACCTACCAACCAAAATTGGTGACTATATCCATTAAATTGTGAGAGATATGTGGATTTATCGATTTGCTAAAATCGAATTAAGCGGTTTTCTAGCTCCCTAGTGGACGTAGGACCAAACCCAAAACACTTTAACTTTTGAGGGTACTTTCCAGTATACGTTCCAAGATTTCAAGTCTCTATCTCTAAGGGTGTCGGAGAAACGCGCGTTCATACAGACGGACAGACGGACGGACAGACGGAAGGACAGACAAACAGACGGACGGACGGACGGACAGCATGATGAACATTGAACAAAACCAATATACTATTATAGCTTTTTGGTATAATAGTATAATCAATCAAATTACATGGAAAATAGGCAGCAGGCATTGAAAATAATGAGTCCATCAAAGCTAACGATTAGAAAACTGGGTGAACTTTGGCTTTGCCTGTATAAAATGTCAGCAAAATTAACAAAGTATCCTGAAATTGCTGAATAAACATCAAAGGACTATTGCAGGCTCTGCAATTACATTTAAGCAACTTTTGTGTGTTTTTGCGATGCTTGGCAATTGTGCAATTGCAATTAATTAAATAAATGCCATTCGTTTGACTAAAACTATATTTTTATTTTTTATATTTATTTGCAATCTGTTGCAACTGGCAAGAATATTAATTACAAGTGAAAATCATTTAATTTGAAATTGTTTTTCTCAAAGAATGCAGCTAAATATTAACATGGCAAATTTCAGCAATATTTTCTGAATGTCCAAAATGGATACAAATATACTTAAAAATGATTTCGGATAATTTTCAGAGCGATTTTCATTTTACGACAATTTACAACAATTTATTTCAATCAACTGTGGAGCGCAGCATCCATCAACCAGCCAAGCTGGAAAAATGTGTTTGGCATCAGAAGTTGACACTATCCCCCAAGACATTTGGCAGCTGGAGGTCAAGTGGATGAGACCAGGTGCTGATTTTTGGATTATACTGGCGAACGCGTTAGTCCAAGGTATGTAAATACTGAATATAATGATGGAACCCCGCATCTCTTGGGGGGATGCTTGGCAACCGTGTGCTGTGTGTGGCAGATGCGTAATATATATACGGCTGAGGATGTATACATATATATGTATATAGAGTGTGGATGGGGGGGGCAATGGAGATACTTAAGTAAGACGAGCTGAGTCGAGTCCAGCGTGCACCATTTATGTGCATAATCTAAAGAGCTTTGCACATTCGCATGTAAATGCGCCTCAGGGCCGTTGCAGACGCCATCCAATCCTTGTATCCTTGTCGTATATCCTGTTGCATTTGTGTTTGTTCTTGCTGCTCTTCAAGTTGTTGCAGTTGCTGTTGTTGTTGTTGTTGTGGTGGTTGTGGTTGCCTTTGTTGTTGTTATTATTGTTAGTTTGGTTCCCCGGTCGTCATTTCGTCGCCCATGCTCAATTTGTCAGTAGCGCATGCAGCTTGGTCAAAATGATGTGGCTACCCTTATGTGTGTGTGTGTGTGTGTGTTTGTGTGTGTGTGTGTATATGTGGTATTATTACATACAATACGGTCCAGGGACTTACATCTGAGTTTGAGTGGAATTTTGAGTTTTGGGCATGTGTTTGAGTTGACGGGTGCTGGCTGACCCCCTCTCATTTCGTCTTTGCAACCGACTGCGCATTTCTATTCACTTCTATTGTGCTCATTCACGAAGTAAGCAAAATTAAAGTACGTGCCCCTTTTGCTATGCAATGCAATTTTTATTGAGTGCAGCCCCAGAAAGAGAAGAAAATGTTGATGATGACGACGACGACGACGACGACGATAGTCGGCTGATGGGGTACGACGAGGATTACAACGTAAAGCCATAAAAAGTAAAGATTGCAGCTGGCTTAAAGCCCAATTTGCTGACCAAAACCAGAGCCAGAACGAGAACCAGAACCAGAATTAGGGACCAGTACAAGTATCCATACCAAGGCCAGTACTAATGCTAGCACCCTAAGCAGTACCTGTATCAGTATCAGTATCAGCGACCAGCAAGCAGCAACTAGCTGATGACGTCTTTCCTTGCCCCAAGCTTTTGTATGCCAATAGGGGCAGCAGGCGGATCAGCAATGTTTTTATAAAATATTAATTAAACTGATATTCATTAAAATGATACCGCCTCGTTAGTTTTAATGGCGCAAACGTTGCCAGCGATACCCGGACAACAACAGCATCCAGCTTGACACTGATAGCTGCAAAGAGCGAAAAGCGAATAGCAAAAAAAAGGAGAAAGCAGTGTGCCGTCATCGTCACCATGTTATAATCGTTAGAGGCATCAGGGACCAGTGCTATGTAGGGCACCCGGGAGGCGGCACAAGCGAAGCTCAGTGCAGTGTTGTGTGCCTGTTATCGTTTGTTGCCAGCTGCTGCTAGAAAGCGTTTCAGGTTGTAAGATGCATGCTGCATGCTCCCCGCCTATCTCTATCTATTCCTATCCCGCTGCTGCAACAGCAACAGCAACAGCAACTTCCACTCCCGACGTAAACATCCATTTGCATTCATACTCTCTTTGATGGTATTAGAGTACTGAGAAATCCATTGAAATTGCACCGATATTCATGTAGATTACAACTTGTTGACTGCTTTCAGTTTAACTTCATTCATTAGCCAAAGCAAAACTTTTTCTTTGACGAAGAAGTCTTTTCCCTTTGAACGGTGAACCTTGTGGAAAATATTGTCAGATCTCGCGACATTTGAGTGCTTTGGCTGTACAGTGACTTTGTTAAAAGAATTACAGTATTTACAATGCTTTCTTATTTGACATCATCAATGTGGCACACACATTGTGTGTGTGTGTGTGTGTGTGTGTGTGTGTGTGCTTACGAATGTGTGTGTGTGAGCCAGTGGCCTCAGTGAGCAATTGAATTAAAACTTAAAATTCTTTTTCATGCTCCTCAGAACAAAAACGTTCTCACAAAATCTATCTTTCAGATTATTTGATTGAATATAGTTTTTAGAGCTTGCAACTCATAGAAGGAGATATCTCCGGAACCCATAAATATGTATACATCGAGAAATTCGTACCACACTTGTGTGGCATGCCTTATTATCCAGAAAGTATGTTTTTATAGCGCAAGTTTGTGTCTATCTAAAAAATAGGGATTAACATTTTTTAGTTCCATGATTGATTTTTGGAAAATATTTGTGTGTGAAATGTGTCTTTCACATGCTGTCTAAAATTTAATAATATTTAAGAGATTCTTCTTTTTCTACCTATTAAGGAATACTTTTAATAAAAAATACGTATATTGGTCTTGGGCACATACATTTGGTAGACCTCTGACCCTATGTTGTGTATATATTCTTAGCCAGAATCAACAGCCGAGTCGATCTTGCCATGTCCTTTTGGCCGTCACAAGCACGCCGAACTCAAACTTTAAATTTGGAAAATAAGTTGTGTATTGTGTCTCATTGTGATCAGAAGTTATGAAAAGGTATGAAAAGTCAAAAATAATAATTTTCCTATGTAAAATAAAAATATATCCATACACTGCGCGAAATTCGATTGAGGGCGCCCCTATTTACGCATTTTATAACGGTCTTCTTCTTACACTGTTATGATGCATTGGAATGAAAGGTCTGCTAGCTTTTTTCCAAGATTTTTTATATTTATCCGTTATATGGAACTTCTGTGAATGGGTTAAAAAAAGTATGCAAATGTATTTAATATTTTATAGCTAAAAATAGGTCAGATGCATACAAAAATTTGGAATGGAAAAAGAAAAGCACTCTCTCCTGAGAAGACAGCTAAGATCCTTGCCCACAAGGATACTGGAATGAACAACAGACAAATATCAATTAAATTAAGCCGACCGGCATCAGCAACTGATAATATTTTAAAATTAAAATAATACTACAAACAAACAATGATGAAAAAAAAACAATCACACAATTTGCAAAGTCTTAGGTCTTATGAACTCGGAAGGTTATAAAAACCTCTTGAACGTAGTTTTGGTGAACTTTATGGAGCATTAACTAGACTCAAATGCCTTATTCCAGCGGGCTAATGTTCCAATACATGTGTCGTGGGCCTGTCGTGGATTGTTTCGGAGTATACTATAATTAATACATATATACATATGTACATGCCTGAAAACTAGCACAAATACTTTATGGGGATTTTTAAATTAAGTTAGCACAGTCTATAACAGTCAGGGATATTTATTGCAGAGTTGGGAAATTTTAAATAACATTAAGTAAAGCACACAGCTTTCCTCAACTGGTTTGAGTCTTTGATAAATAAAAGTTTGATTGCTTAGCCAAGGCACCCAAAAGGGTCTATGGTCCAACTAAAATGCTCATCCTAAAAGTATGCAGTGATATTGCCCGGAACATTATATATACTTAACGTCAAGCGACAAAGTGCGTATAGATTGATCAACCATTTCAATCAACCAAGTTAGTGTTACACTTGATACTATATCAATTGCCTAATTGTTCGCGGTCTTTGCCAGCGGTAATGGATAGCATTTGTTAACAAGCCCGTGCCTGGCATCTTCGGGCCACTTAAGTGTCCAATGCTGCATTTTTGATGCATGTAAGAGCAACAAAACCACACAGAGCATAATGGTTTTAATGCAATTTTCTCATTTGTGAATCATATAATGCCTAATTTCAAGTATTCTTTATTGAACTTTGTCTTCCTTAGATTTAATTTTCAATATTAATAGATCTTCGGAAAACCTCTAAGCGTGCTTTACTGCATTAAGCTTATCTTACTTAACATGTTTATGAATTTGTATTTTTACTTTCCTTAATACCAACATCTAACAATTTTCACTTTTTTCCGCTTTTTAATTCCTAAAGTTGGTAAGTGTAACAAAAATTAATTTTTCAGAGAGGAAAAATACTATGGCAGAGCATCTGACAGGTGTATATAAGTGTCTGGCAGCGTAATTGGCGAATATTCTCCGATATTGCTGGCGCATGTAAACCCCCCTCAGGTGTGTGTCAAGGCATTCCGCGTGCGCCGTGTTTTGTCTGAGATTACAGACCTATGACAACTAATAACATAATCCCAGGCAGACACTTGAGATAGTTGGTGTTCGACTGCTTGCTCATTAAATACATCGAATGCTTAGAATACTTGGAGCATGAATAACTCGGAACGCATCGCATTGCGTGCACCGGGCACACTTTATCCGTTCCCGTTTCGCACGCTGATAAGATGCTCAGACATTGTTGCACTACTGACGTGTTTCTTCTCCGAATTCAGAGTCCTCCTCCGACTCACTGCTTTTGCCCCTATATACTGGTTCAAAGATACGAGACAACTTGGCGCGTTGAGTGGTCTGATTATGACCGATATGTGGCACTTAACTCCGAGAGCCGAAAGCAATATATAATTGTTCAGATTCTTCATCATAGCTACATAAATGAAGTGGGAATCATTCAAAATCCGAGTGTAACCGGAAATATACAATTAAATTATCTGATGTTATTGATTAAGTTAAGTCCAAAGTTCCGCAACTACTAGACAAAATACTTCCTTTTGTAAAAATGATTTTTCCTACATTATGTTCCCGAATTCTATTTAATCAGAGTATCAAAACGAATGCGGAATCAGATCTGCATTTTCACCGATTAAAATCAGAATCGGAAAATTTTAAAATGTTTTTCCCAATTTTATGTCTCCAGTTCTTATGGTCTCTGAGATACGTCTGTTCGTATAGGCTAGTTGGGATCTCGAATTATTACCTTATGAAGTTGCTATCTCCTACATACTTAGCACAACTTCATTATATATCCATTATAACCAGTTTTAATCAGTTCAGGTTGTTACAAAAATAACGGCTAACCTAGAAAAGATACCCGCGGAGACATCACTGCTGACACCTCAACTTAATTACAAATTCCAAATACAGATCGAGCTTAATATACAAAAATATATATGTCTGATGTTAATAATTTTATAATCAATATATAGCTTATAAAAAAAAATAGAAAATCAAATTTCGGTTTTGTAAGTCGTCAATTTATTTGTATTGGATAATTTCAATTTCAACACTTAAGTTTCTTATGCATAATTATGTTTCACAAATTCGTATGTTTATATAGGATAAGTTGGTTTTGTATAGTTGTATATATAGTTGAATTCCAAATTCATTTGATTTGTGTCGAAGATTTTGTTTCAGGGTTTCAATGACATAAATATTTGTATAATTAACATTAATAACTATTAAAAAAAAGAATTACTTAAAATAAATCACAGTGTATTTATATTTTGTTTTTTCTTTTCTTTTGAATTTTGTTGCTTGTTTCGTGTTCTTCTGCGAATTTCGCTTACGAGAAATAAATATAAATAAATTATTTAAAAAAAAAATACTATAAATAGATAAATAAATTACTCGGAATTATTAAGTAGCCGCGATAACTAACTTAGAGACTTACTGGAAATGGGCATGTGTCATTTGAATAATAAATAAATAAAATACTCTTTGTGTGTGTTGTGTGTATGAACATAATTAACAGCTTGAGGGAAGTGGCGATGATTATAATACGATATACATAATACTACATAGTACTAGCATAAATAATAAATAAATAAATAAATTATTAATACGTATGTGATTAGAGAGCGGAAAAAGAAGGCTACGTCGAGATGGAATGAATAAGGATTCATTAAATTCTAAAATGGCATTCGACAAATTCTAAATTGTTTTTTGATTTTTGTGTTTCTATTTTTTGGGTAGGCGCTCAGCTGCAGCTGCAACTGCAACTGCAGCGAGGGAACCGCTTAAACAGCCCTCGGCGCTAATACTGGGTAAGCGCTAACCGCTCATCGATCTGGGCCCCATACATTTTGGGCACAGTTCAAGCAGCCACCTTCCTGCGCTGCTTCTGCTCTGATGAACCTCCGCCCTCAGAGCTCTCCATGCTGAACGACTGGGAGTTATAGCTGAAGTCGGAGTTGGAGCCGGACACGTGCCTGCTACCGGTTGATTGTAGCTTGCGCGACTTCTTTTGGCCTCGGCGGCGGCGCATCTGCTTTCCTATTGACTTCCACATGTTGTCCAAAAACTGAGAGTAGAGTTCCCTGGTGACTTTGACATCGATCAGAGCCGCCTCCGCTTCGCCTTCGGTTCCACTAATGAAGTTGAGCCGCTTCTGCATTTCTAATTTGGTGAACACCTTGAGCTTTTTAACATTTTCGCTATTCGGAAAGGTTATATTGATGGCTGTCTCGATTTCGCAGAGCACACGACGCGCACTCAACAGCAGCTCGCCCAGATCTTTAGTGGTTCTGTCCAGGGGCAGCTGCTTATCAGATCTGTACTTGTAATTGGCCTTGCCCAAATGGGCAAAGCTGCCAATGAATATCTGCATTTGTCTGTACCACGTCTTCAGTTGTACCTGTGAACAAACAACAAGAAGTTAGTCAATTGCCACAGGGATACCAAGACAGATTGAGAGAGAGAGCGAAAAGGGCAAGTGCAAATGCAAATGCAAGCGACGATCGAGCGGAGGGGCAGCGAGCCAGAACGGAAACTGGTCTATGCCGCCCAGGGCGGAGCCGGTCCCGCCGATCGATCATCGTGCATCAAAGTATCAAAGCTTCAATGCATCGAAGCATCAAAGCATCAAAGCATCACAGCTGCCACATTGCCTCGCCTCTCAGCGCATCTTATTGATTGCGTCCCACTTACCAATCCGGGACTCGTCATGTTTGGCAGGAAATCGTAGTGGCCCGGAAAATGTGTAAAGTTGCTTAAGGTTGTAAAATTGATATTGTGCCGAATATGGTGGAATTCTCTCATCGTCTGATTCCTCAGATTTTTCATCGTTTCGAATTTCTAATGAGTAAAAAAAGGAATGCGATCAGCACAACTTCTATATTTATATAGCTATAAGATTCCTCTTAGTTTTACTTGGAATCGATGTCAATGAGGAAGTGGTTAGCTGAGTAGCTGATTAGCTGACCACTTTGAATTAATCACTTTGACTCATTTTGATTTTTGAAGTTTCACTTACTAGTTTTTCGAAAGCCCGGGTATTCTTATCCACCACGACCGCGTAATCGAAGTCTCCGTAGCAAGGATTTTCCCATTCGGGAGCATCAGATGCTGTCGGCTTGAAGAACTTGAGATTTTCACTGCGTCGATGCCTGATTTGCTGACGTTGCAGCTCCTGCATTGCTGCACGCACCGCTGCTTGGGTGATCTCCTCAACGCTGATTTCGCTTTCTGCATTGCTGCCGTTGCTGCTGCTGCTGCTGCTGGCGTCGCTGTCGTAGCTGGCATCGCCGAAGCTTTGCGCGAGTCCATAAAACGGATTTGAGTGCCACATGGGCTGCGAGTTGGAATTGGAGCTGGAACTGGAACTGGAACTGGAGCTGGAACTGCCACTGCCACTGTTCGCATCATCGTACTCAAAGCCGAGCGCCAGCTGATCGTGCAGATGCCGAGCGTGTGCCAATGGCAGCATCAATGCAGCCAGCGCCATGATGAGCGTATAACTGTTAATTCTGTTGCTGCTGCTGCTGCAACTCTGTTGTTGTTGCTTGCTGCGGCTGCTGCTGCTGCTGCTGCTGCTTTGGCTGTGTTGTGTTTGGCTTTGGCAATGCTTGGCTGCAAATACAAAAGAAGAGGATAATGGATTATTAGTTTATAGTTTATTGTTTTAAGTCATTTAAAGATCTTTACCGTTGGACATGAGAATAAAAACAAGACAAACACTTATCACTCGTATCACAATCACTTAACAAAATGCAACAAGAGTTGAACTCAGTGGATTTTATGGCTATCGATATTTGTGCTTATTACTATTGATATTGGATGTGAACACTCAAGATTCGTTCGATTTTTAATACTGCGTGCGCGCTCCGTGGCGTCTGCTCGACAACTGCCCAGACTCGTGCACTCACACTCGTACTCATACTCGTACTCATACTCGCACTCGCACTCGCACTCGCACTCAACCACACAGTCGCAACCACTCGCAATTGAGTGAGAGTGCGCTGGATGAGCAGCAACAGCAGCCGCAGCAGCCGCAGCAGCAGCAGCAGCCCACTTACAAGCTGTGATTGAGTGAGAGACAGAGATGCAAAAGGAAAGAGCGAGAGAGATATAGCTAGAGAGAGAGCTAGAGAGGGACAGCGTAGGCACAACTATTTAGTTTCTACTCGCATTTTGACCAACTGAATTGAGCGCAATTTTTCGAAATTGTTAAACGGCTTTTGGCTTTGTCATCGCACACAAATTGTGCCGCGCTTGAATTTCACAAGAAATTTGAATTACTCATAGTACGAGGGTTTTGGGATTTTTTTTTATATATATTTTACTCGCAGCGGTCAGATATTTGCCGTCATCAGCACACGAAGCAGCATCAGCAGCAGCAGCAGCAGCAGCACACGCAGACGCAGACGCAGACGCTGACCAGACAGACGAGTCGAGAGCGCAATAGCGACGTCATCGTTGACCAACTGGCTGCCGCGGGGCAACGCGACGTATGAATAATTCATACAAATCACAAATTCATTCAAAACCAGCGCTCGTGCCGTGCCGGCCCGGCTGGCGACATAGCAATCGACAGCAGCGACATCAACAGCAACACCAACAACAACAACAACAGCAACAACAACAGCAACAACAGCAACAAGAGCAGAAACAACAGCTATATGCAAAAACAACACACAAGGCACAAGCGCAAACGTTTGTTGTTGTCGTAGGTCAGCGACTTCGACTTCGACTTCGCATTCGATAACGAAAACGGCAACAACAACATCAATGTTGCTGCTGCTGCTGCTGCTGCTGTTGTTGTTGTTGTCGAAAGAGCGGCGACTACGATTTTTGTTTATTATTTCGAATTTGAACTGATTGCAGTTGACAGGTGCGGGTTTTGAAAGTTCTGCTTTAACTCATGACCGATTGATCGCGAACTATAAACTTAAATTGGTAGTGCCAACCTTATCAGAGCATATATATATATATATATATATATATATATCATGAACAGCTAACATGTGATTTGAACTTGAGATTAATAGATTGATATAGAGATTATAATTATCGCAATTAAATTGCTGATAACTTACAATAGATTTTACTTTTACAATGGAATTAAGCTTACTTATCAAAAATTAATCACTTAACGTGTTTTTGGTGGGATTCCCCCCCAACAAATATAAAACGATGTTTAAGGTCTTAACTAAAGTCTTATAATCTTGGTGCTGATTTCGATTGATTGCGTGTTTTTTATATAAATATATATGTATTCAATTGCTGAGAACATCGCTTCAAAATGTTTAAATTTCACCATTATCGTAAATTTTGTATCGACAGTGGAAATTTATTGATAGGCTTTTTTGGGTTTTTATACTTTTTACGGTTTCTGCTGGTTTTTGTTTTTGTTTTTATTTTTTAGTGGGTGGTGTTCTTTGGGGGGCTCGCGGACCTTTGTATTTTGGATCCGATGAGGCAGTACTTACTTTTATGGCACATTTTGTCAGATGTTGGGCAAGTCACTTGGCACCGGATTGGTTGAATGTTAATGTTATTTTTTGTATTTGTATTTATGTTAATGTTAATTTGAATGTTAACGGATACGTTAACGTTAATAATACTGGTTGAGCCGTGCTCATGCACCGCGTGGAAAGAACACTGACTAATTACTTTGTGTATAATTTTTTTTTTTTTTGTACTTATGCAATTGTGACGGTGTTTTTATATTTTTTATTTGTAGTTTGTTAGACTTAAAGATTCAGTTTCAGTTTTAGCTTAGTTTCGGTCCGTTGTTGGATTCGCGAGCCGACGATTAACATTGGCGTGCGACTAAACGAGACTGATTCATGTTTTCAGCATGCCGGAGTAATTTATATTTATACAAAAATCGTCGTGCCGCCTGTGTAAGGCAGTCCCAGACGCAGACGCCACCGTCGACGCAGACGCTGACGTCTACGACGCAGTCGCAGTCACCGTTTGCTGTTGATTTCATTGATAGTTCGCTGTGGTTTCCAATTGGCTCGCGCTGTTGCTGCTATCGCAAACCGACTCGCAGTCGGCGTCGCAGCCAGCGTCACTGCCAGCGACAAACAACGCATCGCTGGAGACGCAGACGTCAATTCTATCGTGCGAAAGAATCGCTGTGGAAATTTTGCGCCACGCTTATAATTATTGTTTGATTTGATTTTATGACAGCATAAGCATCGGATACCCCTCCCCCAGGTACACACCACCCCGCCCTCACCTGGGCTGACGCCCATCAGGCAGCGCACATACGTCTGTTTATCCATTGATTTTGTATTTGCTTCATATCAATAATTGGCGAAATTGGCCGCACTTTTGGCCGGCAATCAGCTGGCAACAGGCGAATTTCATGATCAACCACCCACGCCTCCTTGCCTTGCCCCCCCACCCCACACCACCCACAAACTGCAATGGACATGCATTACGCCTGATGATGATGATGATGATGGTGTCAGCACGAACTCCTGCCTCCCTGCCTGCCTCCCTGCCTGTTGCCTGTTGCCTGTTATCACTAAAGCTCCGCAATTACGTCAATGCTGACAATGCCAACTTCGTTCAGCTCATTCTTAATACTAACTCCTTTATTGGCTGTGCTCCAGATTTAATTGTTCTTTGAATCAGATTCGCAACTTCTGAGTCATCCAAAGATAATTGCCACATCGCACTCCTCCTCGAAGCCACTCAACATTTAGTGAAAACCGTTAACGGGCAACGACCGACAAAATGTGGGATTTTATTTAAATTGTGTGCTTGAATTGAGCATCTCAGCTTGATTAGCATCAGCAGATTAACAAATATAATTACATTAAATAAGCTAAGAACAGAGCTACCACTAAACATTATAACTGACTAGTAGGCCAGCTATGTTGATACTAAAATCATAAGTTGGCCAATGGCCCTATCTTGACCGATGGCCGGCAGATTTGTAGCGTGGGTCTAAATTTGATAATATTTATTTTTTATTTATTTATTTATTGTCAACTAAAGTCAGTCGACACCAAAAATACAAAAATGACAAATTTGAATTAAATTAAATTTAAAATAAAATTAAGATTATAAATAATTGCTTTGTTAGCTCTTTTTTAATTATTATTCAAATTTAAAAAAAGTACACATTTATTTTGACTATAACTTTTTTAAATATTGTTAACTGAAATGAGCAAAATTTGGACTTATAAAACGCATTCGTGAATGAATTAATTGGCCAAGTGTTCTAGGAAACAACGCATAAATATAAGCAAACATATTGGTAAATAAAGATATATAAATATATATATATGTATGTGTATGTCAGTGTTTCTCAATGAGTTCACCACAATTGTTTATAATCATGACGATACTTTATATTTGGCACCTGGTTTGGGGGTTCAATGTACAAACCACAAAAGAAAAACCAAACCACCTCCCAGGGAATAGATATAATTTATAGGTGATTACTGGGTATTGAACATATCGCTGATTGAACAGATTTTCGCTGATAAGTGATATTAGATACGAGCTACGAAGTTCCGTGGAAAACATCAAGAAACTTTCCATAGTTAAAATTGAAAAGTATTAATATCTATCTAGGGTCTTATATGCAAAAAGAGTGTCTAAAAAAAGATATATTATTATTTTCGACCACAATTACGGCCTAATTGATTTATGGCCAAATTGAAATTGCCTCCTACGTACTCTGATTAGATAGCAACCAGTTAGCTATAGACACCGATAGATATAGAATCGTTTTGTAAATGATGTAAGAGTATTATTTAATACTATGTTGTAAACAATTAAAAATATCTTCCTTTTGTGTGTGTGCGTGTGTGTGTGCGTGTGTGTGTGTGTGGGTGTGTGTGTGTGTGTGTGTGTGTACTTGCTGAAAAGTAAATTAACTGTAGTAGCTAATTATTTGTTTGCAAGTCTGATAAATGTCTCTAATTGCTATCAGAATTGGATTTGAGTCACGGCGTCATTAAGGCCATATCTTTGCACTTTTATTGGCCACTATTCAGGCCCATATACTGTATACTGTACACTGCACAACACACAACAGTTAGCCGAGTTACCAATTATGTTGATAACAATGTCAATAATATCACCGTTTTGGAACTGATTTAGGAATAGTGCTTTGACTGATGCCTTTTTTGTTATCGTGTTTTGTCTGGTCATTTAAAGAAGGGAATCACCTTGGGGATTGACTAATGTGGAGCTATTCAGTGACACACACGTTCCATGAACCGACAGAACACCCTCTGCCCAAATGGTTGCTCAACGGCGGACATGTTGCCGATGGTTGACTGTAAGAAGTCAAGTCAAGTCGGAGCCAATCGTTGGGGTTGAGTCACTGCAGCAGGAGTGGGATTGCGGCTTGAGCTTGAGCGCTGCCACATGCCACATTCAAATGGCAGTCTATAAATATCTGCATTCCTTATTTGGCACCATGTTTATCGGGGAGGGGGCGTTGCGGCGTTGTGACGACGCCTGCTCATATCTAGTGACGTATGCGCAACGTCCTGTGACGTAGGCGTGGTGGCCAAATGCCAATTCGCATTAATTGCCGTTATTATCACTCTGGCCTGTTTGTTTAGTGTTGACATTTAATGCGAACAAATCGCACCCTCAATGCGTTAATTTGATTTGACGATTTGTCTGATTATATTATTAATAATTGTCGACATAATTGAAAGCGATGCTTATCAGTCGGCACACACACAAACACACACACACACACACACACATCACACACAACACACACACAACACACACAAAACACACACACAAACAAACAAGCGCAATCAGCTCAATTACCTTTTGACATTTGCATTAAAAGACGTAACAAGCAACAAGCGGCAAGCAAGTGACACTTGGTGGGGCAAGGGCGTGTGAGGGGGGCTGCTGCCTGCCACGGCTGCGATGACTAATTGATAAGTGTGCGCGCTTCTCACTTTATCTTTATGTGTGTCGAGTGTCGCCAGCTCTACACTGCTGCCGCGCTGCTTGCGTCTGCTGCTTGCGTCTGCTGCTTGCGTCTGCTGCTTGCGTCTGCTGCGGTTTCAGCGTCTAATGTGTCAACAGTTGTCGCGTGCGCCACGCAGCTCTGATTGCTGACACCCAGCAGCAACCACGTGGTCTGCAGCCACAGGTGTCGCTGGCTAAGCTAGTCACCTGCTTGGACCGCAGTCACATTTCCATTACGGCACATATCGGAAAACTGCCACCAAAGCCAACGATGAATCAAGCGCTGAAGCTGCAAATAATATTGATATTAATAATTCACTGTTAATCACTGGTAAATTCACTGGCGGCGGAAATCCACACAACCACATGACAGCTCATTATGCGAAAGCATGGCAAGTGGCAAGCGTACTTCAAACATCTCAACGCACTCCGCAGCAGACGCGGCTACAGATACAGATACAGATACAGATACAGATACAGATACACACATACATGTACATATGTATGTATACACTGGCAGAGTGGTGAGCCAAATGCCAAGTTTAGAGTTAAACTCATCGCATCTGAATTTCTTCTTGAGCTCCGTCGATCTGCAAGTTGGTCTCCGGGCTTCGGCTTCGGCTTCGGCGTCAGCTCATCTAATCTCTGAGCAAGTGTTACACATCAGCCAAACACTTCCGTTTTAACTTTTGGCGGATGCCACACGAAACAAAGAGAGCCACTCGGCGACGTCATCGTCGGTCATGATCAGCGTTGCCAAAAATAACCCAAAAATACACACAACACATCATTTTGCACCACCAGCAGCAGACACGCCACCCCTGCCCCGATCCTCGCCTTGCCTTGACCCACTTAAAACTGGGAAGAACTGACCGGGCCAAACAACAAATGGCTTGTGTGGGTCAGCTCAAGTGTAGAGCAATGGATGAGCAATTGTGGCTATTAAGTGGTCAACAATTCCGAATGCATTCGTTGTGTGTGTGTGGCGCGCACCACTCAACACCACTTCACCCACTCTTGCCATGTTTATACGTTTTGCTGTAATCAAACTGAAATGATTGCTTTTTTATTACGCCATTTATCGGGGAAGAGACACATATATAGAACATATATAGACAAGCTACTGATTCATTCGACAATGTTTAAAATAGCTTAATTCGGAAACAGACACTCGACATTTGTTAAACAGTTTGTTGTTTTTTTATTTTTTAATTATGTCTTATTTTTTAATAGTTTGCAGTCATTCATAATTTTGATATTTAATTTTTGAGTTTGTCTTGAAAGTAGATTCTCGAGTTTATCAAAGAGATGTTTCTTTGTTTTATCCACATTATTGTTACAAAATATTACATAGTATTACAAGATAAGATAGAAATCTTAAAGATCTTACAAATCTTATAAAAATTGTAGTATTTTTTAATTTATTTATAATTTTAATTTTATTTTAAATTTGATTTAATTAAAATTTTGAATTTTTGTATTCTTGGAGTCGACTGACTTTAGTTGACAATAAATAAATAAATAAATAACTCGATTGAAATTCGAAATAGTTTTTTACATATAAATTGAAAAATATTGTAAATTTGTTTAAGCACCTTATTTTTATTGTCAAATTTACAAAATTTACATTAACCTATATATCATAATATATATTAAATAATATTTATTTGTATTATGTTTATTATTATAAATGTTAACTGTTTATTCAAACTAAAGCATAAGTCTTTATATATAAATATATATATATATTTATTTTGTAATGTTAATGTAAATAAATATGCAAAAACAAACTTCTTTGTTTACATTTGTTGTGGGCCAAAACACAAATAACTATTTGGGGCATGTTTGAGGCGAATTAGATACGAGATACGAGTGGCACTTATTTTGAGTTTGAGTTTGAGTTGATTCTCTGTCAGCAAACAGTTGTCGCCGTGTTGCATTCAAGTGCAAGTGGCATCGGTTTGCAGAGCGGACTTGAAAGTGTTTCGTGTCTCGTTATTGAAATTGCAATTCAAGATTCTTCACGTACACGTACGCCAAGACCCAGACCCAAACCCAGACCCAAACCCGAACCCAAACCAAGACCAAGAGCAAAAGCAGACCAAGACGAAGACGAAGGCTTCGGCTACGAAATAAGCCATACTGATATATGCAAGCGTACTAAGCACAAGTGTGTGTGTGTTATGTGTGTGTAAGTGAGGGTATATATGTACATACATACATATGTATATATATAATCTATACTCCATACGCATCGAGTTGATTTACATATGCGGCGCAACAACGGCAGGTCATAAAAATAAAAATAAATCTCCGTCTCTGGGTTTTGCTGTTCCAACAACCTGACCATGTCGTGCTTGTGCCACAGCCTGTGCCACAGCCTGTGCCTTGAGTAATTCTTCTTTTTATACTATGCCTCCGAAGGTGCAATAGTATATTGTATTAGTGCAATGTCCGTCATGCTGTCTGTCCGTCCGTCCGTCTGTCTAGAACAACGCAACTTTTTTCGACTTGAGACTTGAAACTTGGAACTTGGAACATACACTTGAAAGTACCCTCAAGATAAAGTGTCGTGATTGCATAAAAATCGATAAAAATCGATATTCGCGAAACGATAAAGCCACATATCCGGACCATTTTACGGATACAGTTACCAATTTTTGTTGGTGGGTTGTTGGCAATGTCCTTCAAAGATCGGCATATGCCATATTCAAAAATCTGGAAAACTTTTGACCACGCCCACTCCCGCCCCCAAAAACCGATAAATGCCCATATCTCCCGCAATTTAAGAGCTACAGTTACCAAACTTAAATATATTACTAAGATTGAAGTCCAAAAATTTCCGGGTTTGTATAGTTACCAAACTTAGAAGATATATTACTAAGATCGAAATACAAAAAAAAATTTGGTCCACGCCCACTGCCTGCCCCAAAAACCCTATAAATACGCATATCTCCCGCAATTTAATAGTTACCAAACTTAAAGATATATTACTAAGATCGAACACCAACGTTTTTTTTTGCCACGCCCACTCCCGCCCCCAAAAAAACGATATTCAGTATTTCTTGGCTGCACACAAATTGTGGTATCAGAGTATTTCGCTGTCGGTTACATTCGACTGCAGCGTTCTCTCTTGTTTTTTTTTTTCTCATTTTTTGTTGACTGCAAGTTGCAAGTGGCAACTGCGGCGGCTTCAAATGTCACTGTGGCGCACTCAAATTGGCACTTCATGTTGGGCAAAATATGACCCAGAAATCAGAGCGCGGGTGCGGAGACTGTTGACTGGAGACTGCTGGGCGGCAAAGAAGACTGCTGCAGCCAAACGCTGAAAGACGTTCCCATTTTCACTAGGGAAACTGTTTGCCTCAGCAGCAGCAGCAGCAGCAGCAGCCGCCGCCTACGTTGCGGTTCAGTTTCGGGTTCGGGTTCGGGTACGGGTTTGGTTCGGTCTGGCCGGGGGCAATAAGTCTAAGCCTGGCAAATAGTCAGTGTCTGGGATCCCACACTTGTTATTATTGTTGTTGTTTTTGATATTGTCGCAGTCTCCTTGGACATCGTCCAGTTTATTATTTATTTATTATTATTTTTATTTCTTTTTCTTTTTGTTTTCTTTTTTTTCTTCTTCTTTCATTGCAGGCGTCTGCAGCTGCGGCTGATGTGGCAATGTAATAAGGCTAATGATCTGCCAAAGCGGGTAAATAGAACAGGTCTTTCAGCGAGCTCAACTTAATGCTTTGCTCCGGGGGGGGTGTGGTTGAAAATTGATATCAGCTGCTTCGTGCCACATCTTAATTACTGTTTAAGGGTTTTCAAGCTCAGATTTCACTCGAGTTGCAAGTATACAAAATTAATGTATTTAAATGTGAAATTGTTTTAGCCCAGCTATTTGTCAGAGTAGATCAATTAAAATTTCATAATGAATGAATGACATTTACAATTGTGTGATGCTGAATTGAGAGGTGCCACAAGGTTGCATTCATGTAGTTTACGTGCTGCCCTCGCAAATGGCCCGCACTTAGCTGTGTTGCATGGTGCAGAAGCTGGGCTTCTGTGTGCTGTGGTTGGGTCCAGCTTTGGTTGTAAGTATGCAATGGCCACCGTCAAAGCTGCACAAATATCACGTCAGCCGCACATTCGTGAGCCAAAAGAAGAGCCACGGTATGTTGCAGAGTCTTTGATGTTGTTCTTCTTCTTGTTGTTGTTGCTGTTGTTGCCGATCGTCTTTTTGGACTGACTGGACGGTTGTAAGTAGCCAGAGCAAATGTATCGATTTACAGTGCAAACAACTTGCACAACAAATGGAGCACAAGAACTGGAACAGAAACCAGCTGCAGCAGTAGGCAATGCCAATGGGGCCTGAGGATGATGATGGGGATGGGGATGGGGATGGGGCTGAGGATGAGGATGAGGATGGGAAGGTGCAAGCAGAAGTTGACAAGCTGCTAACGCAGCAAAAGCGCTTACAATGTTGAAGAATCCATGTCTGGACAGACGCAAGACGAAGTCCAAGCTGATGTTGAAGTTGCAGATGAGAAGAGGCAGAGACAGAGACAGAGCCACAGCCAGAACGAGTGGCGGCAGCAAGTGCAACTGCAACAGCAACAGCAACAGCAAGATGCCGCCAACGTTCAGACAATTAAACAAATTTGATACAGCCACAGACTGCGGACTGGGGACTGGGGACTGGAGACTGCAACTGCGACTGGGACTGGGACTTGGGCTGGAGTTGCATTTATTTTGAAAGCGACCACAAGGTTCTTGAACCTCAGTCGACCTGCCTGGGCCTGCATATATGCAAAGAGGCGACGGACTGCAGATGGATATGGATATGGATATGGATATGGATATGGACATCCACATGGTTACAGCGACATTTGAGGGAGGGACAAACAGGGGGTTGGGAAGAGCTCTCAATGCAGTCTGTGTCCACGCATAATTGAGCCCCCCACATGGCACCAGTCGATGACACATGCCAATGACACAATGGAGGTTAGCAGCGGGCGGGTGTGTGTGTGTGTGTGTGTGTGTGTGTGTGTGTGTGTGCGTGTGTGTGGGTGTTCTAGGGATTAGCTTCAAGCCTGTGGTTGAAAGTTCGCGCTCTGCCTGATGGCTGACTTGCAGCATAGTTGATCAACATAAATAGCCGGTGGCTGACGTCTCATCAGTATCTGTGAATCAGCGGATGAAGTGATGGACTCGTGGAGTGGGCTTTAATTCAATAAGCGGGCAGCGAACCGTGCTAATCACCTGCCAAAGCACCGGCTGCCTTTTGGCTAATTAAAATCACGTCAAATGCCAAAAATAAATAAAATGTCGCGTTGCCGTCGACATCGCCATCGTCGTCCTCGCTCCAAATCCTTTCCTAATAACCCAATTAGAGCTTCCACGACCTACGCAAAAAAATCAAATGCCAGCCAAGCAGCAGTAATCGCAACAGCAGCAACAGCAACAGCAGCAACAGCAGCAGCAGCAACAGCAACAACAGCAACATCAGCAACAGCAGCTGAGAATCCGGGCCCAATGCGTCATTCTCAATGCCAAAAGCACAAGAGAGACAGAAAGTGAGAGAGAGAGAGAGAGAGTGAGAGAGACAATTCGAAATGCAAGACTATAACCAAGTCGGGCGTAAGCTAAGCGCTCAGCGTCCTAATGACGTCACTGATGTGGCCAACCTGACCTACAAAATGCCCCAAATTGGCAGCGATGGGGCAGCCAAAGCAGCAAAGGCAGCTGCGTTCAACGCATGAATGAGCACAGCAGCACAACAATAACATAAACAACAACAATAACAGCAACAACAACAACAACAACATTTGCTTTTTGCCTTGGCAACAAACTTGCCCTCAAGCATAACCAGAAATAAAGTTTCAATTGATTAGCCGTCGATCTGAGACTCATCATAAAAATTTGACTCACTGATTTCGATTGCTGGCGCTTAAAACAAAACAAAAAAACAAAACAAAAAAACCAAAACCAAAAACAAAAATAATAAAATATAAAAAAAAACACTGAAACGATTTGACACCTTTTCAGAGCTGCTTATTGCCAAAGATTGAACACTCTGAATCGGATATAGTTTCTATAATTAACATAAAAGGGTCTTTGAAAGAAAAACTCACTTTCTCCTCAAGCAACTGAGTTGCAAAATAAAAAAAAAATAAAAAATATATATTTAATATGTATTAATTTATGAGCTTCATTAATATATTATTCCTTAAGCCAAAAAAGGAAACCAACTGTTTAAATGAAAGCGGATAACAAATCGTAGATCCTTTAAGAAAAATGAGTTTTCTTTCAATGAATTTTCCCCCACATTTATGTGTGAAGGCCAAATGAATTGAGGACAAAGTTCTGCATGATATAAAATGATAAATAAAAATATGTCACAAATATTAATTATTAAAACTAAGCTAAGGGAAAAGAGCAGCAGTGCGGAAAAGGGGGGAAAAAATGCTGCAATTACGATGACATTTTTCTGCGAATAGTTGTGACATTTATTTTTAATTATTGCAACTAATCAGCTCAGCGAAAAATTATTGAAGCGGAATAATAATTACTAACTAACTGTTTCATTTTGTAGGTTATACCACATTGGAAAATTGGAAAATCAAGGAAAAGTTGCTTAAGCAAAAGAAAAGTTGTTTTTCGTTGACAATTGAAAACTATTGACAATAAAGAGGCATCATAAATTACACGAATGTGTGTTTCGACATTAATTAATATTTTCGACGTCACACTTTTTGAGGTAGTCAGTTTTTATTGATAATCAAGGCAAACATTTTGGCCAAAACGCTATCTTCAATTGGTTATCAAAAAGCTCAGGCAATTTTCACTTCGATTATAATTTCGCAATGTTACTTTAATCAAACTGAAACAAGCCGCGGCATGCTGAACCACCACTTAAATACCTACCCATATATAGACATACATACATACATATGTATATATGTATATGTGCCACTCAGAATACTCAGAATTGCTGGAAATTCCTAACCTAGTGCAACAAAAAGTACCAGGTGCTATGACAAATACTTTAATACGAAACTGTATTGCGAATAATTACATAATGTTTATCTAAGATCACTCAATTCACATAAAACTAGTAAAAACCCAGAGAATTTCACAACACTTAACTATTATTTAAGCTGCTTAAGTCAGAAATTAAAAAAAAAAAACAGAAAAAAACTCAGACACACAAAAGCTGTAAGCATTAAAATCCCAGGGGAATTCTAACAAAAAAAAAAAAAAAACTCATAAGTTTCACTGACGTAGCTGATTAAATAAATACAAAAAAAAAAATTAGAAAAAAAATAGAAAAAAATGAAAGGGAAGCTAACTGTATTAATAAGTGCGCCCAGCGTGAATTTCAACAGAATTGCGACCTTTGATTAAGTGTGGCAATGACGCAAGGCACGCGACTCGCATTTGTCAGCAAACTCTGAAATCAGATTGCAAATCAAACTGTGTCGCTAAGCGGGGCAAGCAACGACCTATACCGCTAGTCGAGCCACTGACTGACTGACTGACTGACTGACTGACTGAGGCACTGACTCATCACCAACTGGAAGCGTACGTAACACTATCAATTAAATCGAGTGGAAACATTGTCAGCAATTTGCATGGAAAACTGTAAATGTATATATGTATATATATATATGTATATGTATTATCTGACTACATCGGACAGACATACACCCATCTGCTATCAGTGGGGTTGTGCGAGGGCTCGTCCACTGCTTAATTAAGTTATTTGTCTATTGATTTATGATCTGTTTAATCACACCAAATGTGCGTCGGGCAATTGTCATATTAAGTGGCAGGCAGCCTTTTAATCACTGATCGCGTATCAAAATGCAATTTATTAACTCAATAATTGTTGCTTGTGCGTCATTCAGAACTTTCATATTTTCTACTACATTTTCTACATTTATTGAGCTCATAAATATTAATACAAAAAAAAAAAATCAATTTCATATTCAATTTAATTGTGACTCCAAACTTTTGAGATCCGTAAATATTATTATCTATCTATCTATCAATAACAGAATCTGTCAGAAAATGTGCATTTCTTAAATTCTTGATTCAAGCCAAGCTGTAACTCATCTATTAATTAGTAAGTTTACTTCCAAAAGGAGCTTCCCTTTCTAATTTTTAGAAATATTTTCCATTTCAAAAAATAAATCACTTCTAATTTGAAGAAATTTATTACGCACAGATTTTCTAAAATTCAGTGCGATTTTTTTCCTCTGAGTCAATAAAAAAAATAAAGAACTTATTAATAAATTATTCCTATGGTTTTTCTTATCAAAGTTACAATACTCCATTTGTAATACGCATGAGGAACTAATTTCCGGTTGAAAGAGTCCAAAGCTTGAGGCTCAGAGAATTGACCCTTTCCAAATTTGGTCTGGGCTTTGGTTGAGGCCAGCTGAGATCAGATCCAGATCGACGTCAGCGATATAAAAAAAAAGCGGAAAGAACAAGAAGCAGCCTTAAAATTCCATAAATAAACACTTTGAGCGGATTTTCGCAAATATTTCGCACCGTTTAATTTGTATGCATAAATAATAATTATGTGCGTTTCTCGGAAATGCGCGCGGCACTTTTTGTCTAAGGTTATTTGGTTTGGCGATCTGCGATTGGATCATCATCAATGAGCTTTAGGATCATGTTGAGGATCTCACAGGCACTGGCACAGGCACCAGAACAAGAACAAGAAGAAGAAGAACACCAAGCGCCCATCGAAAGGAAGTGCCCCAAGTGGCTTAGTGGTTTCTAAGTTCTCAGAATGCACAGGCGCATCATCGGATCGAGATGCCGATCCGTATTAATGGCAGCCAGGAGGAAACCGCAAACGCTTTAACCACTTTGGCCAACATTTAAGAACTGACTCAAACTCGATCGATATTGGTATCAATTAACACACATAACTTACAGCATAATTATTGATATATTGATGAAGTCAAAGCGTTGTCAAAATTGTGTAATTAATCTGGGCAAATGAAAAATAAAATAAAAAATAAATAAATAATAAATAAAAATAAAAGCTAAACAATTGTCTGCTAAGATATAAGTTATATATATATATATATATCAAGAACAAAGGACTCATTCAAAAAGCAGATAAGGAAAATTTGAATAAGAAGACAACATATCAATATTACATATACATACATATATATATACATATGTATATATGCTTTTGACAATAGAGTTGTGTATATTAAATATATTAAATTAAGATTAAAATTAAATAATTTAAATTATTAATCGATTTAATCGGACTGTCGGAAATATACAGGTGGTCAAAATGTCTTAGCTTCTGATACACATTTTAAAAATATAAATTGAATAATAAATAGAAAAATAAAATATTTTTTATATCGATTAAGATATTATTCTGTACTTTTTCTTAATGCTATTTATGCGTTTCTATTTCTGGATCTAAGATATAAACGAAAAACATTATTATAATTATTTATATATTTGCTGGCAGGCCGAATAAGTGTAATTAATAAAAGTGTTGCCATCAATCTAGCTTATGTGACGCTTTACCGATATACATATATACATATATATATATATATACATATATATGTTTATATATATATATACATATATATATATACATACATATATATATATATATCAGAAGACACAGTGTCACCGACAGTGCCAAGTGAGTCACGCCTCAGCTTGAAGGAGTCGAAAGGTGAGGGTCTGCAGAACTGAACGGGTCTATAATCTATATAGACATACATATTATATATATATATATATATATACATATAGATGTATATTTGCTTTTGTTATCTTGCATTAAAGGCTGTCACACGTTTTGTTCTGTTGCTGTTAATCTACCTCAGCTGTGTCCATTCAATGGGTTAATCAATTACACTTAATTAAGCATAACAAAACACACAAACAACAGTAGCAAGCAGCAAACAGCAACAGCAACAACAAAAAACAACACAAAACAACATTAACAACAGCAACAACAACAATCGCTACCAGTGACGCCAATGCTCCAAGTTGTTCGCTCGCGCCTTTGATAAATAGATCTGCAGATATCTACAGATACAAATGTATCTGCTAGCTACTTTTGGCTGCTGTACGTACGTAAATGGTCCGCATATTGAATCTAATCATCTAAATTAAATGATATGAAATTATGTTATAAATATTTTTACGACCACACCAACAAACAACAACAGCAACAGCAATAAATGGAGTGCCAATCAAGCGACAACAACAACAACAACAAAGAAACAACAACAACAACAACAGCATCGCATTTAACGCGATTTCCGATCCGTTCTGCTGTTGTTTTTTTCGCTTTCTGTTTTTTGTATATACATATATATATTTTTTATTTTTTTTTTTATTTTTTTTTTATTTTTTATGTTTTTTTTTTTTGGTTTTTTTTGTGTAGTTTGTCGGCTGTTGCTGTTAATCATTTTGGGGCCTGTCTCGATTGCTGGTCCGCTTGGCGGTATCATCGAGTTAATCTTGTTAAAACAAACCGTTTCAATAAATACAGCGATAATGCAATTTTAATGCCATTAAGATGAGCACCAATTATGGCCAGCACCAGAGTCCGAAACGTTTCTGGCAATCCCCCCTCCATCCCCCTCCATCCATGGATCCACCCGCGGCTTCAGTTTGCTTTTCATTTCATCTTTGACCGCAAAATCATTTGTGATCCTTTAGACCGCGACGGCAACTTTTACATCCCATCATTTCATACACTTGCCACAAGTTGAACGACTCTGCGATCCATCTCTCAATTTGCCCGATATCCGCAAATGTAATCTTTGTTTATTTACATTTTATAGGATTGGGTAACTTTACGATTCAGATCTGGAATGATTATGCAATTGGCATTGCTAGGGTATTTGTGAGTCGATGTTTGTTTGTTTCGCTCTCTTTTTTTCAGTTCCTTGTTGTTGCCACACCGGCATTGTTGCGGTTATCTTTTACCATTCGCGTTTCGTGCACATTTGACAGACTCTATGTCAGCTGCGAGGGCGGCTGCTGCGCGGTGGGGCAGTGGCAGGGGCAGGGTATGTAGATGGTTAGCGATGGAGGGACAAAGTTGGGCAGCTTTTTGTATTTTTTGTTTTTTTATTGTTTATTTAACATTTTTGCTCTTTTATTTATTTTTTTTTTTTTCTTTATTTGTATCTGTATTTTTATTTCAATTTTTTTGTTTTTTTTCCTGTCTGTTTGGTCACCTCGCTGAGCCGCAGCGGCTTTTGATTCAGTTTTGCTTTGTTGTTGTTCTGTGGCATGCATTTTCATTGTTCTTTATGAGGCTCATTTAAAATTCAGGCTTTGTTTCATTAAGGAACACGTTCGCCTGCGCCAATTTGGACATTAACGCCGCCGACGGCGCTACGCAGCTTGTTAACGTTTTTACTGCCCATTCCCCCGATCAGCGATCAGCGATCAGTGATCAGCGATCCTTAATCCTCGACGTTAGCAATCAACCGACAACCAATAAACAGACACAGCAACAACCACAACAACAACAACAACAGCAACGAAGCGCCAAAAGTCAACCTTGCCACTGATAACGGCGCTTATTAAATTGCCAGCCAGGAATTTCACAGACCACAGATCAAGTTTGCACTCATTCCCTCTTCACCTACAACACATATATATATATATATATATATATATATATAGATATATATATATGTCTATCTCTGGCTGATTCTATTCATCTGCTAATCATGAGGCGGCTGTCCAGGCTCAATTAATGCCTGCCCTCGAGCCCTCGTCTGCGACGGCGCATTGTGCGAACCCGGCTCCGAATCCGACTCGATCCGTGACTGCTGCTGCTGTTGTCGCTCATTGACAGCTGCTGCCAGCAACAACAACAGCAACAAACAGCAACAACAACAACAACAGCAACAACTACAATTTTGAAGTGCATAATTGATGCCGATTGCCGATGCTTATGGGTGAAGCGATTATCATCGACTCGTATTTCTTGATTCTCATCCATTGTTAGTGTTGGTGTCGATGTTGATGTTGATGTTGCTGATGTTGTTGCTGTTGCTGATGTTGTTGGTGTTACTGTTGCTATTGCCTTTTAACGCCCACACTTTGTACAGAAATTAAGGGCGCAACATTTAATCAAGGACGCCGCTGGTGGTCCCAAAATCCGAATATCATTTTCAAACGAGGGTTTTCATTTCAGGAGCTCATCATTTGTCTGGCAGCTAAAAAAAAAATATGCTGAACTATTAAGGAATGTCCAATAAAATGCGGAAAGAATATGAATCAAAGTTATTTAGTATATTTACATATTCTATATTTTTTAAATTGCATAAATAATTTAACAACAATCAACACATTTGTGACGTAAGAAAAGTCTCACTTTAAAATGAGCAAAAAACTATTCAATTATAACAATAAATTGATTATTATTTAATAAAGCATAAACAAAATATTAACGTTGTGAAAAATGCTTAGATTCCAATTTAAAAATGTTATGAACTTAATTGCATCAAAAACTCATTTAATATTTAATAAAATTGAATTAATCATCATATTTTATTCCAAAATAGCTGTTTAATTTTCTTCATTTGTCCAAAAGATACAAGATAGCATCTAAGATACCTATAGTAATAATTGCATAAAGAATATTAGTCGAAGTTTTTTTAGAATATTTACATATTCTATATTTTTTAAATTGCATTAATAACTTAATAACAATCAACACATTTATGCTGTAAAAAATGCCTGTCTCCATTTAAAATTTGAAAAAAACTATTAAATTATAACAATAATCCATTATTATTTGAAAAAGCTTAATCATAATTTTAATATTGAAAATAGTGAAAAATGCTTAGATTCCAATTTAAAAATGTTATGAACTTATTTAATATTTAATCATTTAATATTTAATAAAATTTAATTAATTATCATATTTTATTTGCATTATTTCCAAAATAGTTTATTTACTTTTTGCGTTTGTATCTTTTGGCACAGCATCTTAGATACTTTTGGGACCCATAATAATAATTGCATGCATTTATTTTATTTATTTATTTATTTACGTTTAGATGCAATCTAAATATTTACTTAACACTAATTAATTAGCAAAGCTATAAAAGATAATTGATAGATACAACATTTGCTTGAAGATTGCGATTCTGATTCTGAGCAATAAATGCTTCACTGATTAAGTCGGATCTCAGCTCTGTTTTGGATTGGATTATCGCGGCCAAACACTTGGCTAATAGCTCAATTCGCATTGTCATAAAACGCAGCGCCGTTCCTCATCCCAGACATCGGGATCGGCATCGGCATCGACATCGGTGACTGCAGTTCCCATCAATTTGCCAATCCGCTGACTCCTGCTGGCCTGGATTCGGCTCATCTGCAGCTATGTATATGCATATATGGCTAATGGCTCACAGCTCATGGCTCACAGCTCACAGCTCATGGCTCATGGCTCACAGCTCATGGCTTACCACGGCTCATGGCTCATGGATGGAGCAACGGCAGAGAGTCATAAAAATAAAAGTCATTGACTCAATTTGGAAATGTCTCACACACGATGCTGGTGCTGGTGCTGGCCATGCAGATGGAGCTGGAGACAGCAAATGAGTAGAGAGTGGAGAGTGGAACGTAGCCAGTTTCTGTATGCTGCATGCTGCATGCAGCATGTTGTTCGCTGCTTGCTGCTTGCTGCTCCTCTGCTCCTCTGCTTGAGGGGGGCGTTCCAGCAGGCGCTTGTGATTATCCTTTCGCACGTTTGACTGCCGCTTGCTTAACAAATCATAAATATTGTTGTTGGGTCCACGGCCCGCTGTCCGCTGTCCCCAGTCCACAGTCCGCAGTCCCCAGTACCCAGTCCGTCCTGCAACACAGCTCGTTGTGGTCAGTTATTGATGGTGGTCGCCTTCGACGTTGCGAAAAGTTTCCACCTTTTTATGGTTGGCCAAAAAAAAGAAAAAAAAAAAAAAAATACGCTCGGCTCGCCACAAAAGGCTTCAATCATTTAATAAGAGCTGCCTGCCTGCCTCGCTGCCTGGCTTGGCTTGGCTGCCTCAGCTGCGGGGCGAGGCATGGCAAGGCGAGGCGCGGCGAGGCGCATCAGTCGAGGCACGACAAAGGCCGCCTTCCGCCGTATTATTAACTTATTCATAACAATAACAAGAGCAGCCACACTCAGCACACACACACACACACACACACACACACAACACCGAGTCGGCTTTTGAGTTTCACTGTGGGGCACGAATCTTTCCCAGCTTTGCTAGAGAACCTGTGCGGCTTGGGGTGCACAGCTGGCATCAGTCTGAGTCTGAGTGTGTGTGCGAGTGCCAGGGTGAGTGTGTGAGCCACGCCCCCGCCCCCAATGCATTGACTAATCCTTAACTGAAATCTGTAGAATCAATAAGAATTACATGTTAATATATCCAATATCCAAAGCACTTCTGCTCAACATAAGTCAAGGAATACACAAAAAAAATGTTTGATGTCCTCTAAATAAAGGAGCAACTTAGTTTCGGGAACAAGAGACGAGTCCAGCAACTGCCACCGGAATAATGAGGATACTCCATCCGACATACATATGTAGTTCCCAGTAAATTCTAAATCAACCTATCAATCTAACAATATTATTCGAATCTTCATAACATACAAAAACTATCTTTTTAACTTATTTGCATTTAATTAATAATTTAATAATTTGGTAAATATGAATTTGAATTTCGCAAACGTTAAATGATGACACAGTCCGATAGGGAGTATCTTGGCTGATTTCACTTTTGCTTTTGGCCTGTGGCAAGTTACCTGCCTGCGCTGGCAAAACTGTGGCAAATGCGTCGTTAGGCGGCAACTATAAGTAGATGATGCCTCGTAATCACATAACGCTCATAAATCACACATTTTGCATTTTGTTTTTTTTTTTTTGTTTCGAAAATGAAAAAGAATTTTGGCAACCTTTTGGCTAATCTCTTTTGAATATTGCCAATGAACCGACAACAAGGTCAGCATCGGAGTTTGGAGTTGGAGTCGGAGTCGGCGCAGGAGTCTTTGCCTTTGTGTCAGTTTCCATTTCAGTTTCTGTTTCAGTTTCAGTTTCAGGGTTTTTGTTTAACATTTAGCGATTATGCAATGTTTGCTTGAATTTATCGGATTGCGTTTTTGGTTATTCGCGAGTCATTGAAAAATGTGTGGTGCCAACGGGGGACGGGGGAAGCACAGGAAATGCTGCTGGTGCTCAGCAAACGAATCATTGTATGGCATTCAAGTGCACATCCTTTAATCCACAACAGCAACAACAACAACAACAACAACAACAAACAAGAGAGGGAGAAATGGTGCAAGGGAAAACCTATCGGGACAATATTTTGGCGTCGGCGTTGACAACATTTTTGAGTTTTCCCAGCGGCAATCGTGTCGGCAAACTAGAAAAAACAAACACACAAAAAAAAGAAAACTAAAAGAATTATAAATACTATATACATATATATATATATGTATATATACATACATACATACAGTTGTTGGCCCGTCCAACAATGTGTTAATAGAAACGTTTCGAAAATTGAGTGAGCGAAGCAGAGTGAGCGATAATTCCTTGGAACTCCATAAAAATAGCTAAACGTGCAGGGGCCGCCCAGAACCAGAGCCACACTCACAATTACAACTAGAAGTAGAAGTCGAAGTAGAAGTAGAGCCACAACCTGAATCCGAATCCGAATCAGAATCAGAGCCAAGCCATGTCAAGTCAAGCGCCCTGTCCCTGGCCCGACTCTGTCGTCTCGATTTCCCAGCGGTCGCTCATTTTATTTCAATTGACCGACGCTGCATTCTTTCTTTCAGCCTTCTTCTTCTTCTACTTCTTCTTCTTCTACTTCTTCTTCTTGTGGCACATCATTCGAGTTGGCAGTGAAATTCACTTTCATCTTTTGAATGCGTTGCGACTGTGGCTGTGGCGAACACCCAAAGATCCTTTAGAGATCCTTTAATGTCTAAATTCTTGATGTGTCATACCGCCCAAGTCTCGAGGCGACCTGCCGCTGTGCAGGCTACGTCCAGGCAGCATCCTTGATCCTGTTGCTATTGTCTCGATATAACTGTTTTACCCTGTCTGTCCCTAAATGTCCCTCTCACCTGCTGCCCCCCTCTCTCTCACTCTCTCTCTCTCTCTCTTGGCCTTTGTGAGCCGTGTAAATATTTTCCCAGCGTCCTGCAAACGTTTTGACAGTTTTTATTAGATCAAAATCCGGCTACAAGTGGCATCTGATAAATTGCGGCCAAGACAAGAAACAGCTAAGGTTGGCCAGCGAGACAAAGACGGAGATGGGCATTCAGCAAAAGGGATCAAGTGTCGCTCGCCTCACTTCGGTTCGCTTCGTTTCGGTTCGGTTCGGTTTGGTTTGGTTCGGTTCGATTTGGTTTGGTTCGGTTTGTGTAAGCCGTGACTTTTACACACACAGTGTGTGTGCCTCGCTTTGTGTGTCCTTTTTAATCTTTGACAAGCGAGTCGCGCCAAAGATGAAACAATTTGAATTCAGTCGAAAATTTGTCTTAACCAATTAATCATCGATCAAAATAAATAACTCATTTAGACACCATTTTCACTTTATCAATTTCAATTTTCTAATTTTGTATGGCGGCTATTCAAAGATACATTCATATGTTCTATTTCGAGTATTGACATAGTATTCATTCATGATTCACAGACTGTAAAAATATATAAAATGATATTTGCCCATAAATAAATATATTTGGTTTTTTTTTGAATACCCCAAAAAAAGTATCTTTACTCACTGTTCCTATGAGTGCCATTTGTTATTCGATCCGGTTATCTCCGACTTATGCGAAATGAATATATATATATATGGGGTATAAGATCGGAGACGCCTCCTTTAATGCACTGCAAAATGAAAATACCATCTGCAAAGTGTTGCAAGAAGTAACCCTAAATTGGTTTATAAATATTGAAAGATTGCCGAAATCGATTGACATTTAGCGGAGCATAGTTCTAGGCATGGTGGTGCATGCCCCTCCATCTCTCACCCTCTCTCTGCTCGTGATGTGGACTTTCTTTCTTGCTGTTGGCCATCTTATCGCTCGAGAAATTGCGATAAGCGCAATCAGATCCGCGCCTAAGAGGCGGCAAGGATTTCTGCACATCTAATAAATAAATATGGGTACAGTTTATATATATACATATGTATTTGGAGTGTACATAAGTGTTATTAACTATGTGTGTCATGTGGATAATGTGGTTCGCTTTATGCGGCAATCAGAATCATCCGAATCATCAGCAGCCAACAAAGGGACACGGCACAAAGTGGCAGCGGGTGGTGCCAACTGCAGCAGCAACAGCAACAGCCACAGTCACAGCCACAATGCAACAAGAAGTAACAACAAGAAGTGCAACAACACGATCAGCAGTGACACCATTGAAGCCACAACAATAACAATAACAATAAGCATAACAATAATGACAACAACAACAACAACAACAATCGCAGCAGCAGCAACCAAAAGAGGAAGTTAATCCGTTGCCATAATCGCTGCATAGCGCCACAGCATGAGGCAACTGCAACGGCAACTCCTCGACACCATCAAGCTGCAACAGCAACAGCAGCAGCACGAGGATGCATGCACTGGTCCCGAGGTCTTGACTAAGCCCCCATTGAAGTGTCAGAAGAGCCACAGCCACATAGAGTGTGTGTCCATGTGTGTGTGTGCCCATGTGTGTGTGTGTGTGTGTGTGTGTGTGCGAGTGTGTGTGCGAGTGTGTGTTTGAGTGAGCACCGATGATTATCTGCCTGGAACACTGCAAGTTTGTTCTACTATAAAAACTGAAAGTAAGCAAAAGTCTTTTAATGCCAAATCTCCTCCAAAACTCAACCCTCCAAAATTGTTTAATGCTCTTCACTAAGTTTCTTGTAGCAAATTCAAAATCGTGTTTTCACATATTTTCTACATATTCAAAATTTTCTTATTTTTATTTGTAACAAATTAATCAATAAACATTGCTTTTAATTTATTTTATATTTTACTATGCATATTTAAATTTGTTAATTTTTTGGAGATCATTTCAATATCGGAATGAGTTATTCGAATGCTTGGAATATTTTTTTATTATTTTTATTACTCAAATTTATTTTTTTTTTTATTTTTATTTACTCAAATATATTTCTAATCTTGATAGGACTCGTTTAATTATATGAAGAATTAGTCACCAAAAAATAAAATTCATATATTTATATTTACCAAATGAATTAATTAGAATTGATATATTTATATTAAAAAATTATATATTTTTTTTTTGTATTTACTAATTTTGTAGTTTCAACTAATACACATAAATTAATTAATTACACAAATCAGAGCACTAACGACTGTGTAAATTTGTAATATGCAAAAAAATTGTATTTTTTTGAAGGGCATTTCAATATCGAATACTCTTTTCTGCTTGGCAGTGGCTCAAAGTGCGCAGACAATGCCAATATAAATATTTTGTAGCACTTTAGCATTTAACAATAATAACAACAATAACACGCGATAACAACAACAACAGCAGCAACAACAACAACAACAGCAGCAGCAGCAACAACAACAGCAGCAGCAGCAGCAACAACAACAGCAGCAGCAGCAGCAACAGCATCAAGTCAAGGCTTGCCACCATTGCCATAATAAACAAACAATTACGGTTTCAATTTTTTTCCCATATGTATATATATATATATATATATATTTGTTGCAGCATCAGCAGCAGTTGTTGTTGTTGCCGTTGCTAGTTGAACCCGCGCCCCAAACGGCGACGTGCGATCTTCACATCAGTTTCCATCGTTTCCATGCCATTTTGTTGGATGCAATTCTTGTGGCATTTTGTGCGATGCGCCGCGGGGCGTAAAAAATTTCGCACAACAAAAGCGCGCGGCGCGATAAGAACTCCAACAATGGAGCCAGCCAGTCAGACAGCCAGCAGAGAGTGCAACAACAGCAACAACACAAACAGCAACAACAACAATAACAACAATAACAACAACAGAGACAACAACGACACTTGGCAAATCAACTAAAGCTAATCGCTGCCTAGTTTGGTCGTCCTCAGCTTGTCTAAGGCCAACTAATTGCGGGCAGCGCTGATTACTCATACGCCCCCATGCCATATGTAGCATGTAGCATGTAGCATGTACCGTGGCAGTAGCAACAAAGCAAAAAAAAAAAAAAAAAACGAAGAGAAGAGAAGGAAAAGAAGAGGAAGAGGAAGAACTATAACAAGATGACAAGCAGCACAACACGCAAGAAACATGGGACTAACAAGAGACAAGAGACAAGAGACGCCGTTGCCTGTTGCCTGTTGCCTGTTGCCTGTTGCCTGTTGGCCGTTCAAATATTTGTTAAACTTGACACCAAACAAAAGAATTTTACCGAAAGGATTTGAATGAACCGAAAAGCGAACAATGCAAACGCGCGGCACGCAGGAATGCGACGCGATACGTCTCTCTGTGTGTGTGTGTGTGTGCGTGTGTGTGTGTGTGTGTGTGCATGTGTGTGTGTATTTATGTATGTCGCTCGACGTCCAAGACCAAAAGCAACTTGACGACGAGGCAGACGGCGACGTGGCAGCAAATCAAACACAACAAATCGCCAGGCAAACACCAAAATCATTTTGTACAACACAGCAGCAGCAGGGGCAGAAGGGGCAGAAGGGGCAGCGGGGCAGCAGCGAAGCCATAGACAGCGATACAGTGGAACCAAATCTGAAAACTAACCAATCAAATCTACGAAACCAATATTCTGATGACTATTTAAGCAGCCAAAGAGTAATTTAATTAATAAAAATATAAAAAAAATTATCATTAAAAAATTATTCTCAGCACGTTTTACTTTTATTGAATACAAAAAAGAAAAACATTAAAAAAACAGATTATTTAATGGGCTGTTGAATGACAACACTTAAAAGTCAATTATGCTAAATAGTATAGCTTGTGCCAAATTCGATTGGTCAATTTATATATATATATATATATATATATATATATATATAAATATATATATATATATTCATGAGAGAAGGGCAGATGGCTAAACAATTAATCAGCGCTCAAAAATGTATTCTTTTTGTATATAAATTTTTTTTAACACATTTAACAAGTTCTCGTGCTAATTAAATATTCAGATAAAACAAGTTTGAATTGAATTCAAGCGATTTTTTTTTTTTTTTTTTTTTGTTGCGTTTATTTGTTTTTCTAAATTAATTAATTAAACCAAACAAATATTTTTATTTTTTATTATTGAGCGTATTTTGTAACTGGAACATTAATTTTTGAAGCACTGTGCAAGGGGCGCAACGGGGTTGAAGAATCGCAGCTCTCGATTCGCCCTTGCCCAGATCCAAGAGCCGACGCGCGCCGATCCTGGTCCGCTGCTGCTGCTGCTGCTGCTGCTGCTTCTGCTGCTGCCGTTGCTGTCGTTGCGGGTGCCGGGTGTCGTTCGCCGGTTGCCGGTTGCCGGTTTGCCGGTACCGGTGCCGGTGCCTAACGCAGTTATCAAAAGCGTTGAATTATGGCCGCACTGGCTGCCAGCTAAATGAGCAACACGTTGCTCTGTAGCCAGGAGACTGCTTCTGCTGCTTCTGCTGCTGCTGTTGCTGCTGTTGCTGCTGCTGCTGCTGCTGGCTGATGCCTGCCGCCTCGTTTCGTGGCGCTATCGCATTTGATCTCGTTTGCTGGGTTGCATGGGATCGACCCGCAGACCTCAGCCGTGTCTGTCGTGTGAGCTAACAATGCCCATGATATCATTCATTTCTCATTTCGGTTTATTCATTCAGCTCTTGGCCAAGTGTCGCCGTTGTCGTTGTTGTCGTTGTTGTTGTTGTTGTCGTTGTTGTCGTTGTTGTCCCGTCTGTCCCTTCAGTCCCACTGTCCCACTCTATGTGCTGTGTTCAGTCTAATTTCATAATAAGAAACATCTTCAGAAACACAATAAATGAAAGCAGGCGGACACTTTGTGTGTGTGCGTGTGTGTGTGTGTGTGTGCGTGTGTGTGTGTGTGTGTGGTGTGTGTTGTTGCTGTTGTTGTTGTTCTTTTTTTATTATTAGTTTTATTGTTGTTCTCATTGTTCACCGGCTCGGTATGTGAGTGGAATGTCGGGCATTTCCGGTTAGGCCTGCGCTCCACTCTTGGACGGCTTTCTGGGGGCGCCTTAAAAATGTTGCGGAAAATTACTTCTAGTGGAACCACTGACCCCAATAGATAAGAACAATAAGATAATCGAAGCTATTGACTAATAACCGACTTAGTATTATTTGTGTGTATTATGTTATTGAAAGTGCACCTGTGTTTAACCAACTGCTCAATTCTAAACAAAAAAAAAAAATAATAATCATAAAACAAAATAATTAATCTTTTAAGATTAACAAAAACAAAATAAATTTTTTTATAATTCGTCATCTAAGCGGATTCAAAAGGTTTGGAATGTTGTTAAACTCAGTTGTGTGTTTTGCAGCACGTTTAACGAATTTAAACTGCGTCAATGGGTTTTCAACCTTTGCTTTTGGGAAAAACCCTTTCGGAAAATAGTCATTTATTATAAATTATTATGAACTGTACTTCAAATCAATTGCCAATTGCCACAACTTACAGTTAATAAGCCAAGTGCGCAAAATGTGACATTTCCGCTTTGTCAATTTGTGGAAACTGAGCAAAATTTGGTCTGAAAGGGTTTCAAATACAGCTCGAGTTGTGCAATTGACGCCTTCTTCTTCTTTCCAGAAGAACCGATTGAGTGATTTGCTGCCTGCTCGGATTGATGACTAAGTGCTCGTCTAGCAATTGGCGACCCCTTGTCAAAGTGCGGCTTTTGTGCGGCATCGTTTCCAATTCCCTAATTACTGTCTGTCCCCACATTGATATTCATTTCATTAATCATACGCCGCATTTGCCGCAATTTGCGGCAGTCGCAGCCGCAGCCGCAGCAACAACAAATTCTTTAAATATTTCACAGTAAGCACAACAAATTTAAATAAGTCGCAGAGCGGAGCAGAGCAGAGTGGAGGAGAGCAGAGCAGAGTGGAGCGGAGCAGAGCAGAGTGGAGGAGAGCAGAGCAGAGTGGAGGAGAGCAGAGCAGAGTGGAGGAGAGGAGAGCAGAGCAGAGCGGAGCGGAGCGGTCCATTGTCTGTTCACACGCCCCTGCTGATGATGATGATGATGATGATGATGTTGTTCATAATGAGCATCATGATGAGGATGAGGACGGTGTTGGTGACGGTTGATGGCCATGACAACGACAGGGCAAGCATCCTCGGCGTCTGTCCGAGTCCACTGGCTCTGGTCACCATCACCATCACCAACCCCATCATCGTTGTCGTCGTCATCGTCGTCCACATCGTCGTCGTCATCGTCATCGCCGTCGTCGTCGTCGTCGTCGTCATCGTCATCGTCATCGTCATCGTCACCGTCACCGTCGCCATGTCGCAATCGCAATCGCCGTTTTTGTCGCCGTCGCCGTCTCGTGTTGCTGAATGTGTTGAAACATGAATGAATCTTGTTCACAATTTGGCAACAACACGTTTAGCATGAAACGAAGGACGACAATGGGACCCCAGGCCCCAGGCCCCAGGCCCCTGCCAATGCCAAAAGCGCTCCTCCATTGTATATATATGCCCTGGCCTTAAGCCTGGCCAGCACCACAAGCAGAAACCTCAACCTGCATTCGCATTCCCATTCGGATTCGCATTCGGATTCGCATTGGCCATCAACATTAAAATCGGTGGCGGCGTCGCGTACACAAATTATTAGCAGCCTCCTCGTTCAACGCCTGTCCGCCGTCCATTGTCCGCTGTCTGTTGTCCGTCGCCTGCCGCTGGCCGCTTGCCGCTTGCCGCTTGCCGTTTGCCGTCCGCTGGTTAGTAAAACATCATGTCGAAGCCGCTAAGGGTATGGGACACAGCCTCTGTGGTCCAATTTGGAGGCTTTGCCGTGCGTCGTCGTCCCTTTTGTGCCCTTGCCCCGCTGCCCGTTGCTGCTGCTTCTGCCTGCTGCCTGCGGTGGCCGCCGTTCGCTGCTGCCTAGAAAATTATCTGCTTATCTTGTCTTGTGCTCGTTGCGATCGGCTGCTTATTCATGTTCCTTGGCTGCTCCTCTTTTTATTCCTGTTTTTTTTTTCCTTTTTTTCTTTTTTTTTTTTCGTTGCCCTTGGCCCTTGGCGGGTATCATGACTTTTGAATGGTGATTGCTGCCACCAGCAGCACACTTATGTTGATTGCGATCAACTTGGCTTAGTTTTTGATATTATCGATTGCCAAAAATATTAACAACTTCAAAGAACGAAAGATACAAATAATAATAATAATAATCAGCACCTCGGATTGCAACTGTTTTTGTTCTTTTTTATTCCCTAATCCGATTCTAATCGCAAAACACTCAAAATATAACTTTAAACATTAAATTATATTTCTCGATTAAATTGTTTACTGATTACTGATAAAGTTATTCAATATGTGTATAAATGAAGTATGGAAATTATTTATTAGACAGATTATTTGATTTATTTATTAATATTAATTAATCGCAATTAAAATATTTTTTTAATATTAATTAATCACAATAAACTTCCAATTCTGCCATCATCAGATGTAGCTATCGATATTTAAAAAATAGCACTCTAATATTATATTAATATAGGTAAATTTATGTATTTAATTTAAATATATATTAGTTGAGAGAAAAAAAAACTTAAGAAAATAAACATATTTTATTTATTTTCGATAATTATCGAAATTTCATTCAAGTGGAAACTTGCAATTCACAAGAGCAATCAGTATTCGACTTTAAAAAATAGCACTCGAATATTGTATTAATATAGGTAACTTTATTTAAATATTTAATTTAAATTTATATTATTTGAGAGAGAAAAAAAAACACGAATTTAATTTGTTTTCGATAATTATCGAAATTTCATTTAACTCAAGTGGAAACTTGAAATTCACAAGAGCATTCAGCATTCGACTGGTTGCATTTTATATTTACTGCTCTGCTTTAGTTGTTGTTGGTGTTGTTGCTGTTGTTGTTGGTGTTGTTGTTGTTGTGATTGTTGTTGTTGTTGTGATTGTTGTTGTTGTTGTGCATTTAATTTATGTGCTTGACGTGACACTTGCTATCGCACTGTCTTCAGCCAGTTGCCTGCGAAATTCGTCAGTCAGATCGCCTTGGCTGGGACAGCAGCAGTTGCCTCAGTTAAACCAGGGGAATATGTATATGTGTGTGTGTGTGTGTGTGTGTGTGTGTGTGTGGGTTTGGGTAAGGGTTAAGGGGAGCTGAGATGTGGTCATGGGCCGCCTAATATGCGACAGCCGCCGCCTGTTAACACATCGGTGAACCTCAAAATATGAAAACCGAAACCGAAACCGAAACGAGCTGCGCCTGGACTAAGTGGACCCCACACCGGTCTGCCGACGTCGAAGTCGACGTCCAGCGTCAGCGTCAGCGTCGTCGGAGTTCCTAACGAGGTGTCCAGGCGGACGACATTCGAGCCAAGTGCGAGCGAGCGAGCGAGTGAGGTGACCAGCCAAACCAAGACGAGCTGAGCTGAGCTGAGCCAAGACGAGATGAGGCAGCGATTGAATTTCACACGTGGCTTAGTGTCCGCCCGCATTAAGTGCGCTTCACCAGTTGCCCACTGGCCCCGAGCGCTAGAGTGAGAGAGCGCCAACGACAGAGATAGATAGATTTTTTTTTGTATATTTTTTTTTATTTTTCTTATATTTTTTTTCTTTTATTTATTGTTGTTGTTGTTGTTGTTGTTTTTTTTTGGCGAGTGGGCGAGCTTTTATGCAAATGCTGTGCACATCGCCATCTTGGCTGGCGATGGCTGCTGATCTCGCCATCTTGGACTGTCAATTGGGACTTTGGGTCTCTGGTCTCCGACTCTGACTCCGTCGCAGTCGCAGTCGCAGTCTCTGACTGTGGCTTTGGCTCCACTTGCATTTGGCCATGGCCATTGTTCTGTGCTGCTGCCAGGCAGTGATGACATTCCAAAGATTAGGCACACATACTGACAAAGAGAGAGAGCGAGAGAGAGAGATAGTGGGAGAGGAAGAGGGAGTGAGAGTGGGGTAGCGGAAGAGGGAAAGAGAGAGTGAGAGTGAGTAGAGACTGTTGCCAAATGGACGGATGATGGTAACTGGTGTGGCGTGGTGTGGTGTGGTGACGGTGCCATATCCTGCCCAGCTTCACGGCTGCGTATGAATGAGTTATTTCGGACTTAATCTCAGCGCTTGCATCTCGCCATGTTGCAAAAAGGAGAACCAAAGAATCAACACAAAAAATAAAAAAAAAAAATAATAAAAAAAAAAATAATAAAAAAAATGTACCTTTTGCCGCGACTGTGTCCACGTTTTGTTTCAGGCCCGGCTTTGGTGTCCTCCATTTGATTGAACTGCTCAATGAAATATGCAAATCTGTTTGCTGCGCCGACGCCGCCGCCGCCGCCGCCGTCGCCGTTGAAGCGGTCGCTTAATCAACTGCAAGGCTGCCAGCTTTGCCAGCTCTGCCAGGTTGCCAGACCGACTGACTGTCGCAGCGAACGTTTTGTGCCTCATCATCATCGTCACCAGCGTCGCGAGAGTCGCCATCGTTGGGTCTGCATCTGACTGCGCATTTGAGTTCGCCTTCGCCATCGCCATCGCCATCGCCTTCGCCTTCGTCGTCGTCGTCGTCGTCGTCGCCGTCGTCGTCTTTGCGTCTTTTGCACATTTGTGGTCTTTTGGGGCAATCTTAAATATCCTGCTGGTGGGTAAATTTTTCTCTTATATGCTTTGCGCTTTTATGCCAGCTTTATCGGATCGGCGAGCCACAGTCACGATTTCTACAGTAAGAACTTGCAGTTGCAGTTGTTGCTACCTTAACTTCTCTGCCACTCTGCTGCTGCTCCTCCTCCTCCTTCGCCTCCTCCTTGTCTGCCTCTTGTCTGTTGCAGACTTTGCTGCTGTTGCTGCTTTTATAGCTCGCATAATTCTAGCAACCAAATTTGAGCTCCTCAACTCTATGCAACACTCTAATTGAACTGTTCTTTTCTGTTCGAGGTGCACTAATTACATTTAATTGCAACAAAAAATGTAAACGAAACGAAAACTGTTGTCGAAACCAGAATTTGACAGCAATTGCAACTCAATCAGTGCTTAACATTTCGCAAATGCCATTTGGCCAAAATGTCCATCAAATGTGGCCCCAGCTGACAGTGGCTAACAGACCAACGGCCAACTTGGCTTACATTTTCTCACATTCTCACATTTCAAATTGCACAAATTTTTGCGTTTGGATTTTAACTGAGCCAAAGCCAAACATTTTTCATCATCGAGTTGCACTTGCAGCATAGATTTGAATTCACTACAAAATCAAAAAAAAAAAAAAACATAAATAAAAATATTCAATATTTTCTAAATATAAATATAAATAAATATAAATTAAACCACTCAACCACATTGGCTTTTACTTTAAATGTACATAAATTACTTACAATTGCATAAATTATAATTATTATATTATAATTATATTATTCATACATTTATATTTTTATTATATTTTTATTTATTAATTTATTTATTTATTATTATATTTTTATTAATTTACTATTTACTCACCATATTAAATTAATTACTGAATTAACTCCAAATAAGTGGAGTTCGTTTTGTGAAACATTTGCTTGTTAAAAATCAGAAAAACCAATAAATTTCATTAATCAGCGTCAATTATTTAATAATTTTTGAAAAATACAATTTTTTGCTAATTTTTATTTTTAATAGAATCTCTATTAAATAGAAGCTTACACAATAATTTTGAAGTTCAAATTAGCTTAATCCGAATTTTTGTTACGTTTTTAATATTTTTTTTTTTTTTAAGTTTTCTTTCTTAAGTAAATATTTAAAAAAGTCTTTCGTCCTAAGCAAATAATTAAAATGAGGATTTCGCTTTTATCAAATACACAAAAGATGACTTGTTTTTCTACGCCAATTAATTTAAGCCATCTTTTGACTAATTGATTGCTTTAACAATTACAATTTCCATTATCTTAACTTAAATTATAAATTATAAAATAAAATTGTTAACAATTTCTGTGACACTTTTATTTGTTTCACGATAAGCAATTTCTACTAGAAACTGCTCGAAGGGTTGCGCTTATGGATTCCATGTGGAAAATCAGAGAATTAACCGATTATATATATATATATATATATATATATATATATATATTGTTTATTGGGTAGATGTGCGTATATGTGTGGCAGCTACTGTTATAATTGAAGACGTGTTTTTAGAACGCCCTCTAACTGTTATTTGCGCCTTGACTCTACTCATTTCTGGCGATTATCTAAGCCAGTTCGTTGCCAACAAGCGCCACTAACTGATGACTGTGGTGTGTGTGTGTGTGTGTGTGTGGCGTGTGTGTGTGTGTTTTGTATGCTTTATGCAATGCGTATCTTAAAAATACTTGTTTGCATAGCAGTCCAGTAGCCAAAACACCCAGATTGCGCCAGTCGATAACGTGACTGAGACAACTGTGACTCTGACTGTGACTGTGATTGTGACTGTGACTGTGATTGTGACTGTGATTGTGACTGCCACTGCAACTGCAACTTGGACGGTGGCTTAATATTTGCGTTTGTGGCGTTAATTATGGGTTTCGCTGTTTCTTTGATTGTTTATTTGTTTGTTTGCTTGTTTCCATTGATGATCGACTCACAATCGAAGTCGAAGTCGAAGTTGCAGTCGAACTCGAAGTTGGAGTCGAAGTCGCAGTTAAACTCGAACTCGAAGTCGAAGTTGGTTTGTTGTTTGTTGTTGTTTTTTTTTTTTTTTTTTTTTTTGTCGTTGTTGTGGAATTGTTGTTGGTCGTGTAATTCCGGTTCGTGCAATGATAATTATATTAATTTGCCATCAAATAAGCGGCAAGTGATATCGTCGTTGTCGTTGCCACTCAGTCAGTCACTCAGTCAGTCACTCCGTCAGTCACTCCGTCAATTCCACGTACATGTCTTTGTTATCAATTTGCGTCCACATGTGGAGTGTAGTTAAAGCAGTTGCTGTTTGCTGTTGCTGTTGCAAATCTGTGCTGCCCCGTTCCGCCTGCCCCTTTCAGTGCATTACAAAACAATTGAGATTGAGGAAAATCAAATCAACGGCCAGTGCGGCTCTAAACTATAACTGCAAGTGGCCCAAACAGCTGATGTGTCTATAATTATGCGAACAGCAGCATGCACCAAACAACCGACAATAGATATGTGTGTACAGCATATGTGTGTGTGTGTGTGTGTGTGAGTGTGTGCAACAGGCAACGCCAATCGACAACCGACAACCGACAACAATTGCGCTTGGTATTCAGTTGGTTGTGGAATGCATCTTAAAAAGTCCCATTGCATAAGTGGTTGGTGGAGCGGGGAACAGAGCAGAGCAGAGCTGACTGCACTCGTTTGCTCGATACCAAATGCCAGGATATTCGATACAGTAATGCAGGGCTCAGCTAGAGAGAGATAGAGATACAGACAGAGAGAGAAAGATGGTGAGCGAGAGCGAGAGCGAGGGAGAAGCGACACACGGGGGCAGCTTACAAATCCGAGGCGCTGTCATAAAAATTTGTGCCCTGGGCCACGTCAATGTGGGCTTGAAAACGCGTGTAGTCGGATACCATACTATATATTATACCTGCCACTGGCCGAATCTCTTTCGCTCGAGTCCCAGCCTCACCTCAACAACAACAACAGCAGTAACAACAACAACAAGAACGTGCACCTTGTGCCCCCTTGCCACCACACCTGGTTTGGACGACCAGTGGAACAAGCTCTCTGCGTGTAAGACAAATGAGCACTCAATTATCGTATTTCTGCTTTAGATGCTGCTTCATTTGTCTTTCGATTTAATGTGATGGAATGGAATGGAACAAGGATGCGACTGGACGGGATGCGGTGGGTTGGGTTCGGAATAGGCATGCAGGATTTGTGTATATATCCATAAGACCGATGCCAATCATCAACGCACTAATTAAGTTTGAAAGCAACATTAGTTCTCAAATTAATTAATTATCAATGTTTAATTAATAAAAAATTTGAATTTAGATTTGATAAAAAAAAATAAATATTTAAATGTGCTCCACACAGAAATAGCTATAAATCAATGCATCTAAATTAATATTTAATTTAAGTTAATTATAAAAAAATGTGCAATTCCATGACGAAATCTAATTTCGCTTTAATTTCTGCCAACCTCAGATTTGATAAAAAAAAAAAAAATAAATAAATATTCAAATACTCGTATGTTCCACAGAGAAATAGCTCTAAATCAATTTATGCGTAGTTCATCTAAATTAATATTTTAATTATAAATTATAAAAAATGTGCAATTCCATGACGAAATCTAATTTCGCTTTTATTTCTGCAAACCTCAGATTTGATAAAAAATAAATATTCAAATATGTTCCACAGAGAAATAGCTATAAATCAATTTATGCGTAGTGCATCTAAATTAATATTTTAATTATAAATTATAAAAAATGTGCAATTCCATGATGAAATCTAATTTCGCTTTAATTTCTGCCAACCTCAATACTAAATTTAATAATAGAGACTTGAATTCTATGGTTATGATTAAATGGAATGATTGAAATTATAATGGGGTATAGATTATCAACATGATTTCTATTAGTTGTGAAATACTTATATATTTTTATAATATTCCAATAATAATTACAGATTTTTTAGATATATAAATAAATATGGTTTGTTAAATAATTTGCTGAACTTTTGTTCTCGTCTGACTTTTATCGATTTGCCAAAAAATATTTAGTTGTTGCTAGGCAGCTAACTGTGTGGATGTCTTCCTTCCCCCTGCCCAGTCTATCATTTATCTTTTGCTAATGCTGCCCCCCCCCCCTTGCCACTCCCCGCTTGCCACTCCCCGCTTGCCACTCCCCGCTTGCCACTCCCCGCTTACCACTTACCCATGTCCATGTCCAGAAATTTGCTGGCCGCTCGCCGATTTGTGTTTTATTGTCTCGGATGACGACAATCGTCGCATCATTGCTTGGCTTCAGGTCTTCAGGCCCAAAGCTGAGACTGAGACTTCGACTGAGTCTTCGACTGAGGCTCATCCTCGTCACATGTGCAAATGGTGGTCCAATCTGTCATTCCAGCTGGCTGGAGCGGGCACTACTACGCCTGTAAGTTCCAGCGGTCGGGTGGTCGTCGCTGCCGATGTTTATCTCGTGAGGCAGTTCAGTTTAGTATTTTCTTATTATTTCCATTTTTTTTTTCTGTTTTTTGTGTTTTTTTTTTTTTTTTTTTTACTGTCCGCCGCTGTCATTCAAGCATTCAACCTTTGTGTGAGGCGTCTCAGGCGACGGCGGCTGCGGCGGCTGCGGCAGCGGCAGCGGCTGCTGCTGCTGCTCATCATCAACTACTCCACTCTCGTTTTGCCTCCTTAAAAAATAAAATGCAGAATTATGAATCGGCATGTTTTACATGTGCGGGAGGTCTTGTAAAATCCACACATATATATATATATATATATATATATATATATATATAAATGTATATATGTGTGCGAGGATGCAGTGAAGGAGAAGGTAAATGCGATACACATATGTATGTTTGTGTGTGTGTGTGTGTGTGTGTGTGTGTACCTGTCGCTCAAAATTCTTGAATCCGAACCTGTTGCCGTCAAATCTTGAATTAAATGTTGTGAAATTGTACACTTCAAAACAAAAACACACGAAGATTCAATTCAATCCGACTCGATTCGATTCGATCCGAGACGATCCGGGTCTCGTGTAACTCGCAAGTGAGCACACGACGCTTAACTGGATGAGGAAGATTATGAGGCTGGGAATGAGGCTGAGGACAACAACGACAACAACAACAACAACAGCAACGACAAAAAGGAACTATCATTCTACATAATTGTCAATCTGGTTTAGGGCATAAGTTGTCTTTTGTCTTTTGTCTTTTTATTGTTTTTTGTGTTTTGTTTTTTGTTGCATTGCAATTACTGCTGCCGCTTTGTGTGGTCCTCCAAGTGTTGAGTATTCTCAGCTGAATGTCAAAGCTTCTCCTGCTTGTTGTTGTTGTTGCAGCTGCAGCAAGTGCGTCTTCTTCATGGCTGGTCAAGATTAATGGCTACGCAATTAATCAGAGAACCTCAACTGGGCGCCATCAACGATTTTTACAAAACACTTGCAACGCTTCCCTTGCTTTTTTTATGTATTTTATTTTATTTTTATTTTATTTTTTTTCTTTTCTTTTTTTGTTGGCTGTGCCACAAACTGGCAACTTTGCCACAGCCGCAGCTGCTCATCCTGTGCGCTTGCCTCTGTCACTGCCATTGTCATTTGACACTTTGCCTGGGCCAATCAACACCAATGCCAAATGAGGCGCCATCGGTCGCCATCGTCAACCGAAGCCACTGGCACCACAGCACACCACCACAACCACCACCACCACCACCACCACCACCATCAGCACCACCAGCACCATCGGCGTCAGCTTCAGCGCCGCCGTCATCGCATTACTTCCACACCAAATAGTTCAGCCTATGAAAATAATAACTGTGGGAACCGCATTTGGTGCCTCCGTTCGCCTCTGTGCGGCTCGTTGGCTTCATTGCCGTTTTATTGGCTGAAAATAAGTTAATAACATGGACGTCGCCGGCAAAGCCAAAAGACTGGCATATCCTTATCCTTAGCCGTTCTCGCCTTGGTAGAAACAATAACCATGCAACAATATTGCCGACTCTGAAACTCATCGACTTGCCTCAGCTGCTGCTGCTGCTGCTGCTTCTGCTTATGCTGCTGCTGCTTCTGCTGCTGCTGCTGCAGCGGAAGCCGCATAAGGTCGCTTTCAACAGCTAAGCCAAACAGGCAAAGTATATCATCATAACCACCTACTTTTTGGACCTCGCAACGAGCCAGCATCTCACCACAATTGGCGGGCCCGACCACAATGAGAGAGCAGCAGCGCCAACTACCTCAGCCCTCAGGCGACGCAACGCGACGCGACGCAACGCAACGCAACTTGGCTCCAACCTTAACTTCAGTTTCAGCTACAGCTTCAGCTACAGCTTCAGCTCCAGCTCCAACTCAAAGTCGAAGATGAAGTCCAAGTCGAAGACGCCGCCGCCGCCACTGATAATGATGAAGGTGTTGGTGTTGGTGTTGCTGTTGATGTTGATGTTGGCTCTTGGTGTTGCCGATGATGTTGCCGATGACGCGGATGCGCCGTCGCAGCCTCAAAGCCCCAAACTGGCCCAGCCTCCATGCTGCCAAGCTGCTGTTGCTGCTGTTGCTGCCTCCGCTGCGCACTCTGCATGCGCTACCCTCAAAATTAATTACAAAATGTGCAAAAGGTTAGCTACAGTTTTGGCCAACTTGCAACATTTGTTGTTGTTGTTGTTGTTGTTGTTGTTGTTGGTGGTGATGGTGGTGGCAGAGTGAGCAGATCGGTTGCAGAGTGTAGCGCATTCGTTGGGCCTGTCTGGCTGGCGCCGCGTTGCGATGCGATGCGCCGCTAAATGGGATCAGTTTTGGTAACGAGTTAACGAGTTGATTTCACTTCAGCGATTGCCGCCGTACCCGAAACCGAACCGGATTAGCAGTTTGCAACGTCTGTTGCCGTTGTTGCCGTTGTTGCCGTTGCCGTTGTTGCTCTTTCTGGATGTGGCTGTCTGTCTCTTTGTCCGTCTCCCTGTCTGTCTGTCTGTCTGTCTGTCTGTCTGTCTGTCTTGCGCGGTGGCCATGGCCAAAGTCTACACAACAAGGTGACGGCTTATAATGACGGCCGCGGCCGGAACGGACAATGAGCCGGCCTAACACCAAGATTGAGACTGAGTCTCGGAGACTGCGTCTGCGTCTGCTTCTGCTTCTGCGTCTGCTTCTGCGTCTTTGGCTCTGCCTGTGTCTTAGCCTGTGACTGTGACTGTGCCTCTGACTGTGACTGAGACTGAGACTGAGACGGAGACTGAGGCGTTTGCACCTCCCATGACCAGGCTGCAGCGCGCTCCTGTGGCGGCCTTTGATGCTCAAATATATGGCTTGCATGTGCTTTGTTTTTGGCTGCTGCCCCTCAGTTGTTCGGCGTGGTTCCTGTGCCATCCGTCCCTCCAACCGTCCATGAGTCTCTTTTGGGCTTTGTCAGGGGCGTTACCCAGTGATCATCACGCGTTTGCGCTCCTTTTTTTTCTGCAGCGCTGTTTATGTTTTTGTTTTTGTTGTTGTTGTTTTTTACCTTATTGGGTGTTATTTTGTTTTGCCGTAAATATTTTTGCAATGGGCGCTAATTAAGTTTGGCTCGGCTCTGGCGATCTGCATCCTTCGCACTTTGTTATGTGTGAAACTCTTAAATTCGAGTTTCGGCAAACATGAAACCACAGAGCAAAGCGCACAGCGCTCGCCAAATTACCGGCCATTAATGGGGCAGCATCCCTATACCTCTATATATATATATATATATATATATATATAAATATATATATGACTCTTATTCCTCCAACGAGCAGCAGCAACAACAAATACAAATATGCATTGTTTTTGGCTTTGGTCTGGTTTTTGCTCAATATCAATATTGAAACTTATTAATTTGTGTACGCATTCAGTTTACGCCCCAAATTGTGGCAACTATGCTTGGGCTTGGGCTATGATGAGTAAATGGCGCCGAAATGAACGCGCCAACATTTTCGTGGCAGAGAAAGAACCGAAAGAACACAAATACACGTTGCACATTAGCCGTGAAATATGTTTTATGAGTCACTGTTTGGCATTCGCCGTTCGACGGTCGTCGCTGCATTTTTAGTTGCTGCTTCAAATCGATTGGTCAATAAATTAGCATTATGCGGTTACACAAATTGTTTGACTCCCAGTCACGCGCTCAGCTGGCTGAGCTGGCAACCAGTTCAAAGACCGCAGCGTTCCGCAGATAGATACCCACATTACACATTACACATTACACATTACAATCCCTGACAATCGTTGGCCCTTTTCACAAATTTGTATCTTTTTGCTTACTGCATTTGCGCTTCAAACTGTAATTGTTGTATCATTAAAAAAAAAAAATAACGAAAAAAACCCAGATCTGAAATTATGGATATTATGGGAATTATTAGAAATTGGATTTTCCCACAGCATTTAATTGAGTTGTTTGCATTTTTATTTATTTGACTACATTATATTAAATATTAATTAAATATAATTGTTAACTAAATTAAACTGGAATACATTGAAATTTTCCAATTCCCAACAATCAATAAAAATTGAATTGTTTTGTAAGTAAGTAAATTAATATAAATTATTTAAATAAAGTAACTTGATATGGAAAATTTTATTTATGCCAAGTTTTATATTATTTAAATAAAGTAACTTGATATGGAAAATTTTATTTACGCCAAGTTTTATATATAAATTATTTGTTGCAATTGAATAATGAACGACATTCAATAAAATGTTGATCTTGATTTGTGTGGAATTCCAAAGGCATTACCCCAAACTACTGCACTGATTTGTATTGGCATGTTGCATGCCAAGTTTGTCATCCATCAAATATTACTCATACGACAGCATCATAAACCAGGCATTACACATTGGGCTTATTTGGCCAATAAATTGGACTCACACGCCCGTGTAAATAGATTCCACATACATGCCAAAATAGGCACATTAAATTCATGAAAAGAAAAAACCCCCGAATGTGATTGGAGGTCGCTTTGGAGGCGGTACAGGCCCCCCCCGCCCACCCACGACGACTGCAAATGACGCTCGTTGGTCGACCCCAAAAACAAACAGTACAAACAGTAAAAAAATTTAAAAGAGAGCGAACAAAAAATATACAAAAAAACGGAAATTACCAAATGGAAACTTTACGCCCGCGCCACGACAATAGTTTAAAAATAGATTGGCCCAATCATACGACGAAAATGCCGATCGCGGAGTCGCCTCCGCGGACGACGTCTCCATGAGTAACAGGCGCTCAAAAAGTTGTATAGATTGATCTTGTTTTGGCATGGTGAAATTTAACTCGACTATTTGCGACGATATCCGCGTCTGTCCGTCTCAGTGCGTCCATCTCGCTCGCGTGCAACGGCGTACAACAAATTTATGAATGAACCTCCACAAGGCTGTCTCTCTGTCTCTCTCTGTGTGTGTGTGTGGGTGTGTGTGTGTGTGTGTGTGTATCTATGGGAGCGTGAGAGAGAGCTTGACTGAGCCGGCTGCATGCCAGACACCGGCACGTATGAGTAATATCTCAATTCTTGTGAAATTGAACGGAAATAACTTAAATGTTCGAGCGTCTGTGACGTCGACAACACTGATTAGTTAAGCTTGTTCTCTCTCACTCTGTCTCGCTCTATCTCTCTATCTCTCTTTCCCACTCGTGTGTGAGACCTAACATTGTTAACCTACGATAGACTAGTCACGCAGAGGCAACAGCGTGTGACAATGAATAATGCGCCTGACGCCGTTTTCTTGTTGTTTTTCTTTTTTGTGAAAATCGGAAGTGATATGGCATAATTCTGTAGGCACACGTACCCTTCCTGTAAATATAGATAAATATACATATATATGTAGCGAAAGCTTGCTGAGGGGGGGTGATTATAAACCATGCCTGCCGGCAAAGTGCCGGCTTATCAACAATTACCCATAATTTTTATGTTAGTTTGTGTTTTGTAGCCGATCGTTCGTCACTGTCACATTGAGTGTCTGTGGCTCTGACTGTGCGTCTGTGTATGTGTGTCATTCGCAAGCGATAAAAGGTAACGCGCACAACAACAGCAACAGCAACAGCAACAACAACAACAACAAAATGAAACGAAACGAAATAACAGAAGAGAGCCTTAGTCGGCAGCAAGTCACGCACACATATAAAATGCACATGTAAGTGTTAGGTACGTTCAACGAGCAGCAGGTGTTAGTCTACACACACACTTACAAAGCACTCACTGAGAGCGAGAGACGGAGAGAATGAGAGTGAGAACTAATTTGTAGCGGTAAATATTAAGCAGACATTTCAACGAATCCAGCAATGCGCTACTTATTAATATATGTACTATTTGGCAGGCCGCATCACGATATCGATATGCCCGATTGTAGGGTTAGCGACTATCAATTAGAGTGGGTCGATTTTATTTTAATATTAACTAATGAACTATTTTGGACATTGGCATGCCGCCACATCACGTAATCGATATGCCCGACTGTAAGCCACCCACATGCCATATGTGACTGCCTAGCGCAAGACACAGTTATTCATTGTTTTCGCTCAGCTGTTAGCTGTTCGGCTACTGTCGTCGATTCGCCGACGCTGCTCGGGCTTGGTTTCGGGCTCATCAGGTTTGAGCGTTTCTCGCATGTGTATGTCTGTGCTGTGTGTGTATGAACCGCTGTTCAGCTGGAGAGTTCGGAGTTTGAAAAATATGCACATTCTTATGAAGGTTACGGGACTGTGTGGCGGGGGAGTAGTTGAGTAGTTGATGGTCGCTATCTCCATAAAAGGCTTGCAAGCTCATTTCATCAATATCGTCATCAACAGATCAACAACAACAATAACAACATGATTATCGTTAGCGGTTTGCCTGCGCCTAATGTTAATACAGGCAAACTGACGCTGCTCACACACACACACACACACACACACACACACACACACACACAGCCCACGGCAGTCGATTCACTCAACGTACACACACACACTCATACATACGAGCAGAGGCGGTCGCGAATCTGCGCACGAAGAGACATATTACAAATATGACTTCTGCAGCTAAGGTGGCTCCTCGACGTACTCCTCATTAGTACGCTCATATTAACTGAAGAGTTCAGTTCGCGTCTGCCTGCCTCTGCTGCTGCTTCTGCTGCTGCTGCTGGTCTGCTGTCGCTGCTCTGCTCTGCTCAACTCAGCTCTGCTCTGCTTTTGGCGCTGCCGCACACGTTAACTGTGCTGCTCTCTGCTGCGAAAGCAAAAAAGCTGGCGAATACCTATGCTTGTGTGTAGCGACAGCGCCGCTCGTAAACCAACGAATTCGATCGCCAGCCACTCAAATCAAATCAAAACAGGCAGCCAAACGCATCGCGTCGACATATTTCCAATATTATATCTCCAAGGCGTCTCCGGCATTCGATATACGATTTGTTATTATTTTGTTGCTTTTTTTTTTTGGACAATAGTTTTTTTTTTTATAAGTGCATTTAACCCGCCAGATTGTCACGTGTTATTATTGCTCTACAATTGAGAAGTGTTTTAATTGAAAAAGAGTAAAACAAAAAGTGCTCAAAGCCTTAAAGGAAAGGAGGAGGAGGCGCTGACGCAGCCAATTTCCCAGCGCAATTGGCACAGGACTCATTTGAAATTTATGTGTAAATGGTGAGTATTCATTTCACTCTTTAAGCATTTCACAAATCGTCTGCCTTATCGAACAGTCATTGTTATTGTTGTTGTTGTTGCTGTTGTTGTTTGTTATTATTGTGCACTTTTTCCATTGCGAACCGTGTCCAACGTACTGATAAGTGCGACTACCCGTCACCCACACTCCACTGCCACAGTATCCACAGCTCTGATGAAATTCACAAAAAAAAAAACACTGACACCACCTGAAGGGATTAGTAGCGCTAACTTGGCCAACTTAAGTGGCAACTGTTTGATTTTCGTTAGGCGCAGAAAGTTCTCGCTAATATATGCAGATATAGCTTTGGTCAGCCAAACATTATCATCAATCAGAGCAGCTGGCAACCCTGACCTATATTTGCTATTCCTCGCGTTGCTTAGAAGCGAATGCAACCCACATTTTTCTCATAAGCAGTAATAAAAAAATTATTTTCCAGGAAAAGCGTTGCGCTTTTATTGCAGTGCACAGTGCACAAGTTGCAAACAAATACTTTACGCAACTCGACCAATGCAATACCCTGTAAATGTGAAGTATGCAATTCGCTTGTTGTTGTTCTTAAAACTAGATATTTTTATTTTGAGCTTGAAAACAATAAAATTAGCATTAAAAAATAAAGCAGCTTTCAATTGAAGAAAATAGAATATTCTAAAATGTCTGTGGGATGAATGAGTGCAGGGCATATAGCCTTATAGCGATACCCATAAACTGTAGTGCAGGTTGGTGGCAAAATGCGTGCGTCTGGGCCAAGTTAATACAAGCCCTTGGCTACCGGCGCACCGGTTACCAAAACATTTTCAATTCAAATCAAAAGCCAAAAGCGAAACATGTGAAATTAATTTACACGTTCGGGGCGGGCGGTTGTCTGTTTTTTATTTTTATTTTTATTTTTATTTTATTTTTTGCCTTTTGCTCTCGCCAGCTTCTTTTTGTTGTGTTGCTGAAAAGGCTAAGAAAAGGTTGTGGTGGGGGGGGGGGGGGGGGGGTTGTTTGGCAACAGTAACAAGTCAGAGCGTGCGATGCGTCAGCAACGACGTCGACAATTTGGCATGGACAAGGTTCGGACCAGCCACATAGAGAAAGAGAAAGAGCAACAGACAGACAGACAGACAGAGAGAGAGAGAGAGAGAGAGGAAGAGGAAGAAAGACAAGACACAAGAGAGAAACCTCCGATTGACTCCGTGTCTTCGAATTCGACTTTGACTTTGGCTCGAACGGCTGACGAATTTCACAAAAGTGCGCAAGTTCGTTCCGACTCCGGCCAAGTTCGTTGACTTTGTAGCGCAGTGTATGTTGAGATTCGCATATGCTCCGATGATTCAGCCAAATTAAGACTTTAATTTTAAATAATTATGTCAGCCGACACACAACTGCAACAACAACAAACGATAACGATAACGAGAAGCGGCACGTTTTCCCCAATTCATATCTCACCTGCTGTACCCACACACACACACACACACTGACACACACACTGACACACACACACACACGCACAGTCATTAAACTTGTATTGTATTGTGACTTGAGTAACGGGAATCCACCCTGCTCCATTGACAGACGACAACTGTTGGCCCGCTCCCAGCCAACAGCAACAACACCAAAACGGCCAACACAACGAAAACGACAACGACGACGACGTGGACGGAGGAGGAGGAGGAGGCAAGGCCGCATTTGCCGCGCACCGCCCGTAGACGTCCACAAACTGAGGCCGCCCTGCTGATGCTCGCCGCTCTAATGTGCGCCGTCAGCGGTGGCATGACTGCACCTGCAATTGCAACCGATCTGCGTCCAGCCACAGCTGCAACAGCTGCCACACTCGGCGACCTGCTCAAGTTGAGCATCGCCACTGAGCCAACGGGCAAACAGACGCGTCTCCAAAAGCGCCATTATAACGGTGGCAGCATCAAGACACGCTTCTACAGCGAACTGAGGCGCACCGATCTCCCTTGGAGCAATGCCTGCGGTGGCAACTGGACGGGTCCCGAGCCGGCAAACACCGCGTTGCGTCCACACATGCGTTGTGCCAAACACAAGAAGGTAAGCACTCATCGCCAACTATATGAATCAAACAAACTATTCGAATTCATATTCATATTCATGTTGTTATTATTAAATTGTACTTTTTTTTTGCATTTTTTGTTGTTGTTTTTTTTTACATAAACAATGTGCATTTGTGGCATGAGACGGCAATAATTATTACGCGAATAGCCGAAAATAAAAAACGAATAATGCTGTTGATATTTTGATAAAAGTAAATTATTAAAACTAATTGTTGTTGTTGTTGTTGTTATCTTTGCAGCTGCTTCGCGTGCTACAGAAAAAGGCGCGCAACGAGCTGAACGAGCTGCGGACCAACAACAAACATCGGCAACATGTCAACTCGCTGAAGGCAAAGGTCACATCCTCCAACCAGGCCATTGACATATCCAAGATCCGCTTGTGGAGTGTGCACAGCAGCAAATACGAATTCCTGCCACATCTCAATACCAGCGGACAACAAGTAAGTACATATAAATATATATATATACATATATATATATATATATCAAATGTAGAGCCATAAAATCGGTTAGAGTCAATGGCCAACTGGTTGAAACTGGGTCACATGAGGACCCATTTGCGTAGGTGCAAAATTGAAAAGCGTCACAGCGTCACAAGGCGAGACAGTCATATGAGTTTGGTCATTGGATGGCCAATAGATATTTATAGCGAGGGCAGCTGACTGATTACAAAAATAAAAAATAAAAAAATAAAAAAAAAGCTATTAATAAATTCCGCAAATTAGTTGCGCAAATTAATGCCGCACGCGACTTATGCTAAAAAATGGAAAATAAAATAAAAAACTGTCAAAGGCGAGCAGAACTGAGACGCCTGCTAAATATGCCCACTAAATGGCTAATTTGTTGTGAAAACAAATCAGCTCAATTCGCGTGGCCAAATAAGCTAAAACCCACAGCCAGCAATAAACAACCAGACACGTGCCACTCATCATAAGTATATACATATATATATATATATATAGTTTGAGTTCAGTTTCAATCTGCCCAAAATATTCATATTCCAAATCCAAACACATCCAAACAAGCGAATCACGCGATATAAGCGAAGTTTATTGAAAATTGTATTGCTGACAAATAAACCGTTAGGAAATAGATAAGAGTCTCGGCATTATGAATAATACTCAGTTAGTGTGTCATTTGGGGAGCTGGCAGCGATTGCCCGTAAGCTTATCTGCAATACGTATCCGCAATGAGCAACCGGCAGTATCTAGATTTTAAGCTTGTCAAACATCACGAGTTAAATTTAATTGCCACTCGACTAAGACTATAACAATATATATATATATATATATGTATATATGTATATATATAATTCAAAATAATGCACAACTTTTCTAATGTTTGCATATTGCGCTATAAACAAAAAAAAAAACACATTTCTCTAAGAAAAACGCAACAATGATTAAGCAAAAATGCAAGCTAATTTGACAAATGTAATCATTTTGCACCTGGCCTGCATTTTTGAATCTAATTGTGAAAACTTGGCTAAGCTTTACTTCAACTCAACTGTTCCTCGACTTTGGCGCTAGACAAAAGCCTCAACTCATCATTATAAACAGAAGCGTCCAAAAGCTGCTTAACTCTCTCTTTGCATACACACTCTCTCTCTCCCTCTCTCTCTCCCTCCCTCTCTCTCTCTCCCTCTCTCTTTCTGACTGTGTGTCTCTGTCTCAGTTGAGCTTGCCACAGGTGATGCTGTATGGCTTTTGCTATGTTCTATACTTAGACGGCCAACCTCATCATCATCAGCCTCATTATCGCGCAACTCTGTGTGTGTGTGTGTGCGTGTGTGTGTAAGTGCTTAATAATGGTATAATACAAAGTGCGGCACGGCTTTCATTGGCGTCACTGGAGGAAGACGCACATAGGAAAAAAACCCAAAAAGTGTTGGCAATAGCAAAATAGTTGAGTAAAGCAAAGACGTTAATTGTTGACATGCTAACCGATTAAAATGATGCACTCATATCCATACATATAGTATGTCTGTATGTGTGTGTGTGTACATACGTGATGAGGTGATACTGTTATTCTTGTTATTAACGATGACAATTCCATTAAGTAGAAGTGTGACAACATATCGAAGTTATTTATGGACGTTGGGGTCTAGAGTCTAGACTCTATAAATAGAAAATACACTAAATATAACTAAAACAACAACAACAACTACAATCGCAAGAAGTTCTACTCAAAGGCATAAGGCGGCAGGCATTTTATCTAAGAACTTGCAGCTCGTGCGGCCTTTTGACGTCACAGCAGAGTTAAGGCAAAGCGCAAAGCAAAGCAGCGCAAAGCAAAGCAAATCATTTCACACATATTTAAAGCTCGGCGCGTGGTGGGGGGTGTGCGAAGTTGATATGCTAAAGCAATTTGTACGCTCGCAAATTGTAAATGACACACACACACACATACACACACACTTACACAGAGAGGGAGAGCGAGAAACACGCACACGCACACAAAGAGGCAGAACGATAGAGAGATACGAGCGATACGAAGCGCGCGCGCGTATGAATCATGCGAATGAGCGAGCCGTGGATTCCCCCAAGCGACGGCATGAATGAAACGAACGTCGATAGGCGAAAAAGATGACGACGACGACCGACCAAGCGACCGACCGACCGACCGACAGACAGGCGAACAGACGAACAGACCGACAAGCAAATAACAACAGCAAGAACAGCAACAACAGAGACGAGCGACGTACGAAGAGCGACGAACGACGAACGACCGACCGACTTCATAAGCAAGCACGAGGCGAAATGCGAAATACTTTGCGAAACCGAAAGCACAATTAGGCAAACGATCAACGGGCAAGTGGTGAGCGGTGTGTGCTGTGAATTGGGAATAGTGGAAGTGGGAAGTGCGAAGAGGGAAGAGGGAAGAGGGAAGAGGGGCGGGCGGCGAATTGGCGTTAGCTTTTCACTTTCAGGCGACGCGCCGTATGATTGATATTTGATTATTAATCAGCTACGTGCGACGCGGCAGAGTTCACTCAACTTGCGCGCACATTACAAAGACTAGGGGGGAGTGGGGGTGGGGGGGGCGGAGCGTGTGGGGGAGGTGAGTTAGCTGTTGCCAACCAAAACTAGCCAGCTTCTCACACACTAAACATTTACAGTTAGCTGCTAAACAAACAGTTTTATGCCTGGCGAATCGATCTAGAAACCAAACCAAAACATTTCAAACAAAAATACAAAAACAAATTTCGATTTAACTTTTGTTAAACACTGAAAGATAAGATAAAAATGTATTTATTTAATTAGTAGGCTCTTCTTCTTCTGCTGCAACTAATGCAACAAATGTGCGTCTTGTTTTGTTTTTTACTTGCAGCTGGCACTGCGTCGCGTCCACAACGATCTGCAATTTTATGTGGCCGCCTTCAGCTATCTGCGCCACGCCCAGCTACACTGGGACTACGAGAACATGCAGAAGCAAAGCGTTCTCTCCTCGGAACTGCAACGTCTGCGGACGAGTGCACGCTCCGTGCTGTGCCTCGTCGAGGAGGCAATCAATGGCACCAGTCGGCTGTATGCGCCACTGCGGCAGAGGCGGAACAAGATGGTCGCGCTGGAGCGGATCAAGACGGTGCCGCTGCATCTGATGGAGAAGCGGTTGCAACAGTTCCAGACACCGCTGGTCGAACTGCATCGACTGGCGGTGCTGGTGGCAAACAATCAGCCGGCGACGCAGCCAAGCAAACCGTTTGAGCTGGATGCGCTCTACCTCAAATACCACTACACGAAGTATTTGAAGCAAATAACGCAGCTGCTCGCGAAGCAGCGCAAAAGGAACTGCCCGAATCGTCGCGGAGCGGCCGACTTGCAACAGAAGCAACGGTCGAGGGCGTAGCTGCAGCTCTCCCAGTTCAATTCTCATGACAAAGGACACGCTTAGCCAATGTCCAAAAACAACAACTACAAGAACAACAACAACAAAAACAACAACATAAAAATTTAATTTATTATTATTTCGATAATGGAAAGAACGAAACCCCTCTCAAAGATAGCTATGAATGACACAACGAATCCAAATCCGAATCCGAATGCCAAGTTCGAAACGCAATCGAACATGTCCAACAACTCTAGCCTAGAAATTAATAAGATAAATCTATAAATATATATCGATTATTTATTATTCATACAAAAATAATTAGCTATTCTCAATATTTTTGAGAATAGATATTTACAAACATTTCCATAAACATTTTCCATTTCCACACATAAGTGACCATAATATTTATTAAAAGAAACAAAAAAAAAACAAAACGCATTCCCAAAAACCACATTCACCCATACTAACATTCGCACATCCGATAGATCCTAAGATCCTAAGATCCTACGTGAATGAAATCGCTATAAAAACACACGACTTTTGCCTTGTATTACAATGCTGTGATAATAGTTGATAAACGACGCCCATCCCATAAAGCGTCTAAATTGGAAGCAAGTATCTCGACTAGTTGCTATGAACACACACACACACACACACACACACACACACACTCACACACACACATATACACGCAAACATGCATTTAGCCATAAGTCGTCTGTATAAATCTGGTATTCCAGATGTAATTTGTAATTGTATTTTTTTGAAAGCATGTTTAGTTTTTGAGAACGATTTTTTTAATCAATATATATATATAAATATATATAAAAATATATATATTAGTACAAACTGAAATCAATGGGTTTTCATTTTATTCTCTTGGAAATGGGAAGAAGTAAGTATCTTAGGCGACATTAAGTATATACACATCTTCTCGATCAGGATCAACAGCTGAATCGATCTTTGGATTATAAATTCTCGCTTAGGTTTACTTCATTTTATTGTTAACTTATCATGTTTCGGGGATTTCGATAAATATCGATTTTAAAGCATTATTGATAGTCTAATTATTATATAGTCTAAATAATCAAGATCAGAAAAACCCGAGCTATTTTCGAATCGTTTTCTCATATTGATATCGTTGCAATCAGAATTTGGAAAAAACCCCAATCTATCGCAAGAGATAAGAATAGAAATAAGGGGAGAGGGAGAGAGAGAGAGAGAGAGCAAGATCGATTTTGCTATCGATTAAATTGCTTCCATTTATATTTTTAACGGTTTTTGGCCAAATATGCATGAGTCAAATATTTCGAATAGTATTTTCCGAGTGCTTACAACACTTTCGGGCTAATTCATGAATACAATGTGGCCAAGTGAATCAATGGAGCGCCGTGTGTGGTCCTTTAGTGTGCTGCGACATATCAATTACAGTGTTTCGAAATCGGAATATATAGCGCCATATCAATTACAGTGACTCGATATCCATTCCCACAGTCCAAGCGAGCAGCTGCGTTGTGCATACGCAACGTACTCCCGACTGCAATGCGAACTCGGGTTGATTATGCTACTCCAACAGCAAGCTGAAGGGTATGCCAACCCGAGAGATACCCTCTACTCCACACTCGCAATTGTGGCAACAAAAAAAAAAAGTTTACCTCGATTAGCGCCAACTAATGTTAATTAATGACTAATTAAATGAGTTGCATATAAATGTGTGTATACCCGATGAGAGGCGTACAGGGTATGCACACGATAAAAGCCAAAACAATCTCATTTCGTATTGCTGGCGACGGTTTTTAATTGCAGCTAGAAGTAAATTACGCGGCATTTATAGACTTGTATAAATATTTTATGAGCCATATAATAATTCCTCAGTTGCATTGCACCGAGTTGTGTTTACGGTTGTTTTTCTTCTTCCTCTTCTTGTTGTTGTTGCTGTTGTTGTTGTTGTTGTTGCAGCAGTTGTTGTTGCTGCTGCTGCTGCAGTTGGGTTCCATCTCGATCATTTTAACGACATGAGCACAGCGACAATTTTGTTGTTGTGTGTGTGTGTGTTTTTGGTGTTGTTGTTTACGGCATATTTTGTTGTTGTTGTTGTTGTTGTTGTTTTTTTTTTTTTTTTTTTTGGGAGCGCTGATTCTTTTGGGCTTATCGCAGAAGAGGCATCTACGCACACCCTGGACTTGGACCCGACACGGCGTCCACACGGTGCACGATGCACGATGCACGATGCATGGTGCACGGTGCACGGTGCACGGTGCATGGTGCACGGCTCATGGTCCATGCTTGATGGTCGACGGTGTCTTCACTCTGAGGTTTCGATGTGCTCAGGGCTTCCCTTTGTGTGTTACTAATGTCTTTCACCTCATTTGAGTGTGCGAGTGTGTGCGTGTTGTGTGTGTGTGTGCGTGTTGTGTGTGTGTGTGTGTGTGCGTGTGTGTGTGTGTGTGTGTGTGTGTGTGAGTTTGTCGCGGTTTCCACCTATTGCTCTGCGCCTCGCTCGCTTATCGCACACAATCAGCAATTGTCATTAATTTCGGACGCTGCGTACGTGCTCCGATTTGTCTCTTGGATTCTCAGTGACTGATTCAACAATTTAATATGCAGCAGCAGCAGCAGCGGCGGCAGCAGCAGCAGCGGCGGCAGTGGCAGCGGCAGCAGCAACAGCAGTGGCAGCAGCGAGCCGAGGAGTCGGGCCAAAGGGGCGATCATCTCAGTGCCCCTGGGACAACAGTAAAGATGCTTATCGTTTTGATTTTATTGTGGGCTCCGATGCAGCCTCTTACATATCCCATCCCATCCCATCCCATCCCATCCATCCATCCCCTTTGCTACTCCCCTCCAGCGGCAGTCGACTCGTCGGCTCGTCGAGAGACATGCAACTATGCGTCCGGCGCACACCATTTACTAAATTCATTGTCGCTCTGGTTTGGCTCCCACCCCCTGCCCCTATGTTGCACCTATAATGATCAGCACACTCACTCTCTCTCCCTCTCTCTCTCTGTCGCTGTCTCTTTCGGGAACAACCCTTTGCTGAGGCGCCGTTTTAATGGAGTTTCCAGCAAGTGCACGTAGCGCTCATCTATCTTAAGTTTTGATAGGTTTTTACGAGCGTTTTCCAAGCGTTGGCCTTTATTAAATTGAAAATTATGTCTTTCTATGAGAAATGTCTAAATTGTTGTCTCCGTTTTTTTAGGCTCGTTTTTTGTATTTTGTTATTGTTGTTGTTGCTGTTGTTGTTGTTGCTGTTTTCTTTCCTTTCTGAAACCTTTTTGGCCTGTGTGTTCCTCAATGAACTTACGCCTGTGTCTTGGACTCTGACTGGAACTGATTTAATCTAAATGTTTATTTGGTTTCTTTTTAGTTTATATATACATATATATATATATACATATATATATATTTTTTATTTTTTATTTGTTGCTTGTTCTGTTGCTGTTGCTGTTTTGCCGGCGGTCACGTGCAGCTCCTCATAAAAGAGTAGTTGCTTTTGTGTGTATTTCTTTCAGTGACAATTAATTAAAAATATCTTATTTCATTTATGTTCTGTGTTAGCTTGTTTTTTTCTGGTTTTTTCTGTTTTTTTCTGTTTTTTTTTTTTTTTTGTTATTTTTGAGTTATGTTTTCCGCTGCAGATTTATAGATAATGGCGTTACATTTATGGGCCCTAAATGCGACGCACACAAACCCAAAGAGCAACCAGCCGAAGTCGCAATGCATCTCAGATCGCCCAAACAATCAGCGACTACTCAATTCCCCTCATCCACATCCTCATCCACATCCACATCCACATCCCCATCCACATCCCAACCCCCCACAATGAAATAAATAAATTGCAAAATGCTTTTGATTTTTATGTTTGGCTGGCGTTTTTTGTTTGGGTTTCGAGAGTCTCACGACAAACGCTTGGAAAGTGCTGACACTTCTTCAGCTTCTGACACTTCTCGGACGCCGCCTGGGAATAGGTGTTGAAATCTCTCAATTTGTGTGGCAGCCTCAGCAGTTTCTGCTTTCGCAGAATCAAAGCCCGCCTCGCAGCTGTGAAGCAATCGAATCACAGATTCAGCATTCAAAATCCACACATCTACATAAATATATATGTATATATAGTTATATATATATATATAGTTATATATATATTCATGAACGAGAGCGAGAATATTATGCTGACAGCACCCAAAAGGTTAAAACTAAAAAGTTATTGCTAAACCAACTAGCAACTAGTCAAGGAAAAAATAAAAAATTTATTGAAAAACTCAATTACACGAATATTGAATACCCTGTCACATTTATTACAATTATTTTTTACTTTATTAACTTAATTATTAATTAATTTATATATTTATATGAATACCTGTTACATTTAAAATAATTATTTTTTACTTTATTAACACAATTATTTATTTATTTGTCACATTTATTAAAATTATTTTTTACTCTATTAACTCAATTATTATTTAATTAATTTACTTATATATTTATATGAATACTTGTCACATTTAAAATAATTATTTTTTACTTTATTAAGTCTATTATTTATTTATTTAGTTTTCAATTCAATTCATCAATTCAATGGATAACTGAAATATATATATAAAAAATTAATAATAATAATATTCAAAATATATTTAAAAATAAAGTAATAAAAAAAGTGAAATACATTCTATATATATATAATATATAAAGTTAACTTATAGTTTATGAAATAAAAATATATTATTATTATTAGAATAATATAACATAATCCAATTAAAAATAATAATAATAATAATAATAATAATAATAATAAATAAAAATATTAGCGAAAGCATTGCATTAATTCAAGATTTACAAATTTCAATTTTTAATTTATTTACAAATAAATATTTCACGCTTTATTTAAGTTACTTTTATAAATAAGTCTAAGACAAAATTGATATAATTGAATAACATATTCACTAAAAGGAAAACTAATTTTTGAATTTGTATTTTTTATGGCATTTGTAACTTTTCCCAACACACACAACTTTTCTCAACCCAATTAATTTCTGTTTGATTTTGCCACCGACGAGTTTTGTGGCAACTTTCTCGAGGAAAACTGATTGAAGAATTGCCTCCATTGTGTGCATTGTCTGCAGCTATTCAATTTGAACACGAACTGAGCCAAGTCTACAAATGTGGACTGTGGGCCGTCAGTGCGGCGCCTTGGCCCATATAAATTATGATCAGTTAACAATGGGGATCAGTCGGGGCGTTTGGCTTAGGCTTATTGTGTGTCCAGTTTTCCGCTTAATAAGGCAAAAGGTGTTTCAATTGCAAAACAATATTGGGCAGTTGCTGATCTGACCCAGTCCCAGTCCCAGTCCCAGTTCCAGTTGCAGTCCCAGCTCCAGCCCCTGACTGACCCATTGTGCTATTTGGCAGCAGCAGCAGCAACATAAAGTGACAAAAATTATGAAAGAATCTCGAGAGGACTCGCCAGAGATCAAAGGTGACGCGCCCACTTCAAAATTCCAGAACGACAATTGCGATTTAATTCAATTGAGAGCGCACAAAGGAACAAGGACATGAACAGGGACAGGGACGGGGACGGGGACGGGGACAGGAGCGCACAGCGACAGCTGAGAATGCACAGGACACGGACAGGACAGGACAGGACAGGGACAATAAAGTGATCAATACCAGAAAAATGTTCTTAATTGTCAATGAATGCATACATCGAACCGAACCGAACCGGACCGTACCGGACCGGAGCGGACCCTTGACCTTTTGCGGCTGCCCAGCGAGTTGTTGTTGGTTGTTTTGTTTTGTATTGTGTTGTGAATGTTGCTGTTGTTGTTGTTGTTGTTGTTGTTATTGTGCAATTGCCGTGTGCAGTTCAGCGCTTCAAAAGGTGAAATAAATTGCCCACCACCCAGGTGAGAAGTGCTCAATCCGAGCACCTATTTCGATATTTGACTTGTACGTGTTTTGGGAGTATTCTATACAAAACTACCGCACACAACCACATATGCATACCTCTCTCTGCGTGTGTGTGTGTGTGTGTGTTTGTGACAATGCACGGAATCATTATAATTAATGGCCAGGCTGGCGCCAGCGTCGGGATCGAGAACACAATCGTCGGGGCCAAGTTGCCCCTGTGAACCAAATCCCAACTTTGCATCTGAGATTTGTGTGTGTGTGTTTGAAATTTATGTGTGTTGTTTTTTGTGCCATATTTGAAATGCGCACAGGAAACGGGGCAAT
>JBAMBE010000748.1:5260000-5327500 GCA_037043585.1 Drosophila mimica | reverse complement strand
AATGAAGATTCTTTTGGAAATTAAGATTGGCTGTCATCGATTGAGATTTTCTTCCTGGATTGCCTGGCTGTGGATATTATTGTTAGCTCCTTTTTCAAATCGAAATAATCATCAATAAGTAGAATCAAGTCTGATTTCAAAAAGTCAGTCTGATCTACATATTTTTGGGCACTTTTTAGGCGCCCCTATGCAAATGACTTATGCTAAAAAATGAGCAAAGAAAAAACCCAATTTGTATAGTTTCCCATAGCCAATTTTTGGTATTTCCGTCGTCAGACCGGCAACAACAACAACAACAACACGCAATATTAGCTCACAACAAGACCTTTAATTATTGCCTGCCCTCAGATTTATTCAGTTATGTTGAAAATAAGTAATTGATAACATATTCGATACGTTCCCCACTCGTTATGTGGGCCTCCAAACCGGACATGCCACAAAATCCGTGAGTGCAAACAGAGTGTCGCTATTGCATCAACCGATAAATATGAATATCCAGCTGATAGAATGGAATGAATATATATGAATATATATGTATATATGTATGTATGTACATAAGTGGTAGAAACTATGCATAATCTAATCGGCAAAGCGATAGTTTTCGTCACAACCAACACTTGGGGTGTCCAAATATTTATTTTCAAATTCCTTTCCCCATTTAAACAGAAATTTGTCTGTGCCGCAGACGCCGGTTTGTTGCTCGGCTCAACTTGGCGAAAAGGTCAGTTACATTTGAGACCTTAAGCTGCTTACCACCGTTTTTAGTTTATTAGTTTAGCCGAAGAACAAATACCCTTGCGTGCAACGAACTCAATTGCTTATTTCGAATTTTTGATTACTTGAAATATGAATAACAATTGCGCATATATATTATTATAGTTGCAATTTACAGTTATATTATATATATAGTTGTAATTTACAGTTTTTTCTGTTAACTAGAAATATTTTGTAAATATGTGCAACAAATTGTATTCATTTTATTTGTTAATCTTATCTAATTTTCACAAATATTTTATTTATGTATTAATAATTTACTTCTTTTTTTTCAAAAATATTTTAATAAAATAAAAAAATAAAAAATGTACGAATTCGTTGTGTAAACGAACTACAATTTTAAAAATTATTAAAATTAAAAAAAAAACCGAAAGCAAACTTTGTTCTTAAAATAAGCCAAAACATTCCATATTTATTTTATTTGTTTATTATTAATTTACTTTTTCTTTTTTTCAAAGATATTTTGATAAAATATAAATAAAAAATGTACGACTTCTTTGTGTAAGCTTAAAAACAAACTACACATTTTAAAAATTATGAAAATAAATAAAAACTGAAAGCAAACTCTGTTCTTAAAAAAAAAATCAGAACATTCCATTTTCGAGATTCACTTTCTGAAAAGCCAGGAGAGCTACTCTTTATTTCTGTTTTATTTCCACGTGCACTTGATTTGAGTGTACACAAAATGATTCAAAGATGCATTTGGGTGAATTCCCCAAGGGACATCGACTTGCAAATGAATAAATGAACAATTGATCCGATCCGATCCGATGTGATGTGAGCATCAGACCGCAATCCGTGTACCGGCGGCGTTGTTGCCGTGATTCCCACGCTGCCTCGCCCAATAATTGCTCGTTGCAAGTGCAATTCACTAATGAATCTATTTATATGCAACGAACGGCGTCAAACCGTGCAAATTCACACAAGACTTTGCTGGGTTTTGCCACAGAACGCAACAAATTGTATTTTTTTTTTTTTTTTTTGTTCAGACACACCCACACCTCAACCCGTCAAGGCCCCCCACCACCCCCAAAACACAAAAAAAAATATAAAAATAAAGAAAAATCCCAATATTTTCCCAATCACCTGTGGGATGAGCACAAATGAGTACTCGAACTAAGTACGTAGAAAATCTGATCTCGCAGCTCAATAAACGTTTCGCTCCCCCCTTCCTCTCTCTCTCTCTCTCGCTCTCTCTTGCGGTTTGCATGGACTGTGGCATTTCCGCAGCGCAGACATAGCGAGAGGGAGACAGGGATAGATCACATGTGAGTGGTTGTGGAATGGGGTAGGGTAGTGGTAGGTGTAGGGGAAGGAGTAGGAGATGGAGAAGGAGAAGGAGAAGGGGAAGGGGACAAGCCAATTGCTTACACAAGCAAAGCATTTGAACCGTTTTTAATTTCGTTTGCTTTGTCTAAAGTCGGTTTATTTTTTCGTTGTTGTTGTTGTTGTTGCTTTTTCCTCGTCTTCTTCTTCTTCTTCGTTTTGGACTTTTGGACTCTTTATGAAGATGAAGACGAAGAAGTTTTTATGATGGGAAACATTTTGTCTTGAGTTGTTGTTGCAGTTGTTGTTGTTGTTGTTGCTGCTTAAATCATGTGAATGTGGCAACAACAGCGCTTGGACATTTCCAGTGTTAACTTTGTTGGTGGGCAAACATACAGACCCGGACTCAGGCCCTAGCCATAGCCATAGCCATATAGCTATAGCTATACCTATACATATAGCTGTACCTATACATATAGATCCACTAATACATATAGCTGTACATAGCTATGCTCATAGCTCTGACGCTGGCTGTGACTCTGGGCCACGGCGGCCGCCCCGAAGTGCGGCGTCCAAAGCTGTAACCCATCCATGGATGTGTTTTAGTGGCTTGTTGTTGTTGCTGTTGTTGTTGTTGTTGTTGCTGTTGTTGCGTTTTTTAGTTGTGTTTTGTTTTGTTTTGTTTTGTTTTGTTTTGCCTAATGACAAAGACTAATATTTTCTTCCTGTGACATATCTCTTTCATGCATTGAAATTGACTTCAGGTCTATTGGCAGCGCTGTTGGCGTCGCTGTCGACGTTTGCCGCTCCATTTACAGACGGTTGTCGTCATTGTCGTGGCAGCATTTTATGGAAATTATTTGTTGCATTGCGCTGCTAATGTGTTAAAACAATATGAGCAGGCACAGGCCGCCTGCACATTTGCTTTGCTTCTTTTGTGTGTGCCACAAATAAAATGAGGAAATATTTACACAAGCGGCGGCGGCGGCAACGGCGGCTGCTTCGGCTGCGTCGGCGTCGTTAACAACAACAACAACAGCGTGGCAACCAGCTGTGCAGGGCACGCCCCTCTGCCGCCCCTCGCTGCCACAGTCTCTTGGCTCAATTTGCAAGGCAACGACAAAATGTCTAAAGTGTTGTGCCTAGGACCACCCAGCCAACTGCCACAAAAACAGCAGCTGAACTGAGCTGAGGCAGCAGGGCAGATAGCCAACTAGGCAGACAGACAGACAGACTGGCAGGCAGACAGACAGACAGAGAGAGAGACAGACAGACAGAGAGAGAGACAGACAGCAAGGTGCAAGGTTTGCCAATTCATCAATTAACTCCCACTGCGCCAGGTGTGTCCCTCCTCGATGGCCATTGCCAATCGCACAAATTGAAATGTTGTCTCGCATTGTGCGAACTTTTCTATTACTATTATTACTATTATTATTATTATTATTATTATGTGTATCTTGTCTCACTTTGCGAGGGCCTCACATGGCGTATACGCAATGGGAAACCGAAGCCGAGAAACCCTTGCAACTTGTGCATTGTTTCGCACAGTTCTTCTTCTTCTTTCGCTGCTGTGCGTGCAACAGTCTGTTTATCAACTATATCAGACCGCAATTAGTGGCAGCGAGTGTGAACAGACCCTTATCTCAAACATTTCCATACTCTTCCTTAATCACTTGATCAAGTAAAATATATATATAATATATATAATATATATAAATATATATTCTAAATTAGTCTGAGCCTTTCATCAATAAAATTCCCTATTGAAATGCTTAAAAAAGAAAATCCAGACGAGAAAACGTATTTTTTTGCAACAACTTTCGTTTGGAGTATGAAAATAGCGAAGTTTACGCAGAAAGTCTTGGGCAGTTCCCATGGCTTAAATGCGGCATACACACACGACACACACACACACACACACACACACACACACATGTGTGTGCTTATGGGTGCTGGCCGTCGTTTGTTAAAATCTCACAGTCTGCCACACACTCCAGCATTAATCACAAATCAAATAAATACAAATAGAGCAGAGGCAGATTCCATACACACACACACACACACAGACACAGAGAGAGAGAGAGAGAGAGAGAGACACGGCGCAGCACTTGACAATGACACAATGCGTCAACTTTGGCGGCAACTCCGGCTGCACTTGCTGCGCCCATGGATGCATGCAACATCAGTGGAAGAAGGGCCCAGAGGCAAATGCAAAGGCTGGGCCGGGCCGGGCGCAAGTGTGTTGCCAGAGATCAAAGCAAGAGTGCCTCAATAATGATAATCATCATCATCACGCTCAACGCGTCGTCTTAACAGATCTCTTCTACTTCTACATCTACTTCTGTTGCCCCAGCTGCGGATTCTGACATGCACAATAACAATTTCTATATGACGATCATGGTTGGTGAGGGTCGGGGATCGGTCGGGGATCGGGTGACGGGAGTCCGGAATCCGGAGTCGGGGGTCGGCGGTGTCAGAGTCAGAGTCAGAGTCAGAGTCATAGTCAAAGTCAGAGCATTGCTATACTTGCTCTTTTCATTTCATTATGTGGGACATTTAATAAAATTTTCTGATTATTTGTACCCTTTTAAGGACCCTCAATCAATGTGTGCCACCACCTGCCTGCCTCTCTCTCTCCCTCTCTCTCTCTCTCTTTCTCTCTCACTCTCTCGCTCACAATCATAACCAAAAGTGGCACTGTTGGCGTTCATCGTGGCTGTTGTTCTTTGGGGCCATCGTCGTCGTCGGTCGGCACTTGGTGAAAATAAGTATTTTGTACGCCTCGTTGATCTTGAATCATGATCACAATGATTATGATTATGATTATGATTACGATGATGATGATAAAGATGATGCGCTTGGGCTGAAGGTTGACTTTGTCGACATGTCTGCTGATGCCGAACAAAGCGGCTTAAACGCTTGCCGGGATTAGCCTGAACTGAACGGATCACAGCCGAATACCGATCAATGCACATTGCACATTTCACATACGACCCGTGCGCCATTTGGACTTTCTAATTCGAGACAGGCCAACACCCACACACACACACACACACAGATACACTACATTGTGCGTGCAGCATCTTCTTGTCACTGTCACAACACCAACAGCAACAACATCAACAGCAACAACAACAACAACAACAGCAACATGTAAGCGACAATCGCCGCACGCGTTTAAAAGGTTTGTGTATTTGCTATTGTTTGCCAGAGCCAAAGATGAGATGGAGGGCAAAGGCAACATCAACGGCTAAGGCAAGGGCACAGTCATAGGCAGAGGCAGAGGCTGAGGCAGGGGCAGAGGCAGAGGCAGAGGCAGGGGCAGGGGCAAAGGCGAGGCCAAAGCGGAACTGATCAAAGTCATTCAAACATGAATGAAGTTCATTAAAAACTGATCAAATCTGTTGAGCGAGAACAATGCAAACAAGACAAGAGTAGAAAAGACGCTGATACAACAAACGAGCCAAAGGCAACAACAACAGCAACAACAACAACAACAACAGCAACAGCAACAACAACAACAGCAACAACATCATCACTAGCAGGGGGGAAATTGAGGGAAAGATGCTGTTCGACGTCGACGGCGACTGCGCAGCTGGTTAGTGACATTTTGTGTGGATGCGTATCGATTGTGTATTCAACTATGTATGTGTGTGTGTGTGTGTGTGTGTGTGTGTGTGTGTGTGTGTGTGTGTGTGTGTGTGTGTGTGTGTGTGTGAGTGTCATAGCAGGCAACTCTCTTTCCAACACTTGCGCCATGTGTGTCTCGGTGGTCCTGCGAGTCCTGCGTGCGAACATACGCACCCTACCTCCCTCTCTCCCTTCCTCCCTCTCACGATCATGCTGTGCGTGCTTGTGTGTGTGTGTGTGTGTGTGTGTGTGCAGCAATTTCTTCAATTCAATTTCCCCGGCCTCCGGCCTGGTCCTATTCAATTATCCATGCTGCTTTACAAAAATGATGACATTTCCTGATATTTGTTACGCTCTATTGAGAACGGCATCTGCCACAAAGGACTTACACAGGACTGCACGGCACACCTGAACAACAACTACAACAACTATCACAACAACAACAACAACAACGATGACAATTCCAATGTGGCTGCATCAAGACAAGTCCAAGGCAGGAACAACATAACGGAAGTGTTAACGGTGCTTTCTTCTCGATAACTACAACTAGTTGAGTCCAAAATGCGGTAAACACTTTTGGCCAAGTTACATTTCCAAATGCTTCCTTCATAAAGTTAAATAAATAAAAGAATTTATAAAAACAAGGGAAATAAAAGATAAAATTTGATAATAATTAAAAACAAGACATTGGAAAATAATATTTCAGATAAAATAAGTAGATAAAATTTGCAAGTAATTAAAAAAAAACAAGGCATTAAAAAAAGTTTTTCAGATAAATTTTGGTTATAATAAAAAAAACAAGGCATTGAAAAATAGTTTTCAGATAAAATTTGGTTATAATTAAAAAAAAACAAGACATTGAAAAATAGTTTTTCAGACAAAATTATTAGATAAAATTTATTAATAATTAAAAAGAAAACACAGCATTAAAGAAACGTTTTTCAGCTAAAATTAGTAGATAGAACTTAATAATAATTAATTAATAGATACATTTTGATAACAATTAAAAAAAGAAGGCATTAAGGAAAAGTTTTTCAGATAAAATTTGAAAATAATTAAAAAAAAACTAGGCATTAAAGAATAGTTTTCAGTTAAAATTAGTAGATAGATTTTGGTAATAATTAAAAACTAGGCATTGGAAAATAATATTTCAGATAAAATTAGTAGATCAATTTTGCTAATAATTAAAAAAAAAACAAGGAATTAAAGAATAGTTTTTCAGACAAAATTTGGTTATAATTAAAAAAACAAGACATTGAAAAATATGTTTTCAGATAAAATTATGAGATAAAATTTGTTAATAATTAAAAAAAATCACAGCACTAAAGAAAAGTTTTTCAGATAAAATTAGTAGTTAAAATCTGATAATAATTAAAAACAAGGCATTAAAAAATAGTTTTCAGCTAAAATTAGTAGATCAAATTTGATGATAATTAAAAATAAAAAAAACTGCATTAAAGAAAAGTTTGTCAATTTCTAAGCCAAGTCGTGTGCAAATGATGGGTGGCGGGTGGCAGACACTGAGAGGCTGCATCAAGTGACAACAGCAACAACAACAACAACACGGATGACGCCACTTTGAGTGTGTCAGTGGCACAAAGGCGATGTCGATGTCGATGCGGATTGCCGAGTGCTGAATGCTGGATAAATGGAGGAGATGCTGTGCCGGTGATTATGACGACAAACCATAAAATGCAGCCGAGGTTGTGGCAAGGCTGAGGCGGCAGAGGGCGTCGCGTCGCGTCGCGAGTTATACTGTTGCTGCTGCCACGGCTTCCAGGAATACGCATTTCGGGCCATGGTCCATGTCTGTGGTGCTGCACTGAGTGTCGCTGCTACACGTGGCTTAATCCACGCACCGTACGCACACACGCACACACACACACACACACACACACACGCACACACGCACACACACCGCCGATGCCAAATGAAAACGAAATCGTGTGCGACAAATAAAAGTCCGATGCGCAAAAGTGCAACAACAAAATCATCATAAAAAACGCAGCGCAACTCGCCCATAACCGAGTGGCAAAGCAAAAACTAAGCGACCCGTTGCCAATACCGGTGCCGTTGCAGTTGCCACTAACAGTCGGCGTCCCATTCCCAGTTTCCCAGTTGCCAGTCGAAAAACCAAAACTCAAAAAGCAAACCCAAAGCAAGACCAAGTCGACGTCGTCGTCGTCGTCGTCGTCGTCACTCGTGACCGCTATAAATCGATGAAGTCATTGTGTGTGCGGCTATCCTGCAAGCCGCCCAGCCAGTCAGCCAGTCAGCCAGTTAGCCGGACAGTCAGCCGGACACTCAGCCGGCTAGCCAGTCAGTAATGTGCGACAGAGAGCGTTGCAGCCCTGCTGCGTGGCAAGTGGTGAGTGCGAGGAGTGGATCCGTGCAGCTCTGTTGCCTTTGCCTTTTTCATTTTTATTTTCGTACTTGGTTCGATTTTATTGCCACCTCATAAAAGTAGCATAAACATGTTAGTAGCCTGTTGCTACCGCTACTTAAGTTAGTTGTTGTTGTTGCTGCTGCCGCTGCTGTTGCTGTTGTTGCTGTTGTTGTTGCTGTTGTTGCTGTTGTTGCTGTTGCTGCGTGCTCAGAGAGCACTGCAAAGATTTACGAATTTGTTGCACTTTTTATTGTGTGATTTTCACTTCACAGTGGGTTAGTTTTTCACCTTATCAAAATCAGCTGTTCTTTGGGGGGTGGCAGCTGCTCTATGCTTATGCCACTTGCAGCTTGTTTATTGAGTGGCAGATATGTATTTGGAGCCTTAACCATTAGTTGTGAACTGGTTCAAGTGCTTGTAGAGCATAACAAATTCGTTGTTATTTTCTGGCCGGCTTTTCTCTGCTCGTCGGTTCTTCTTTTATTTCGGATTGTTTCTGTTTCTGTTTTTTTGTTGTTGTTTTTTGTTTTTTTTTGTTTTTTTTTGTCACTCCTCAGCCGTTGTTCTTGTGAAGTTTTTCCTTCAGTGTCAAAGTGTAATAAAATATTACTCATGGTAATTACAATTTTTGTGCTGCGCTGTTGCTGGTTTGCTTTTATTTTCGCTGTCGGCTCAAGTTCAATGTGCACGGTTAAAAAACCAACAAAAAAAAACCAAAAAAAAATCACAAAAAAAAAACAATTTTGAACAATTAAAAAGTGTTTTGAGGTGCTTAAATGCCCAGTAACAACAAGAGCAACAACAACAACAACGACAACAACAACAACAACAACAGTGGCTTCTACGCCGGCGCGTCTACGCCATAAACTTAACCAAAGTGCTGCTGGCGACAGTTCAACGACATGTTTATTAAGTCATACGCAAAATTTGTTAGGTCTGCCTGTCAGCGAGACCCAAGCCCCTACCCCCTATCCCCTATCCCCGACCCCCCATTCCCCAATCCCCAAGCTCCGGGCCCGGGCCCGAGCCCGGTCCCACAGCTGTTCGGCTGTTAAATGAGAACTCGCTTTCTGATTTATGTGGCCGCACTCTATGAAATTACATAAATGATCATAAAAATGTGTGTTAATAAAACCAAAAAAAAAAAGCCTAAAAAGAGACAAACAACAACAACAACAACAACAGCCACACACACAGATATTATGTAATTAGAGAAGTTTCGTTAGCCACATTCTCGACTGGCAGATACCCCCTACCCCTGGAGAGTAGTAAGCTGTAATCAAAGATTCACACTTGTGAATATTGTGGAATAACAAAGATATTATATATATATATATATATATGTATATATATATATATATATATGTATATATGTATATATGTGTGTAAATTGTCACCATATGAGACGAAGTGGGGGGTAAACAATGAACAAAACTAAACAATAAATGAACTGAAGCAGTTCGTAAACAAATCGATTGCGATTTTTTGCGAACTAATTGAAAAGAGAATTGAATTTGTCAATAAAAAAATGTAAATTATGGATTCCATTAAGTTTGTGTTGCTGCCACATGAATATCAATTAGACGCGTGCCGAAAGCGAATGCTGAATGTTTACTGAATAAGTTCAGGAGTCGCATTTCAATTAAATTCACAATTCGCTTAAAGTAGTTCTTCATAAATAATAAAATAAATAATCAAATTAGTCTTAATTGAAAATAATGTTAACAAAAGTGTGGAAATTTCATTTGCAAATTATGGATTGATTTTCGAATTGATCGTTTGTCAAAGAAAAGCTGATAATTGATTTGGCACTCGGCAGGCGACTGAGCAAATTGCTGCTTGCCACAAATTCTCTCAGGCTGTCTCTATTCAACCGATGTGCTATCTCACTTTGTCCCGCTCTTAATATCATTACGGGCCAAGGCGGTATTCAGTTTTCTAGGAAATATTAACTGCAGCAAGACAATAAAAAAAACACACACACACACAAAATAAAATAAAAAGAAATTGTAAAATTTAAGGGACAAAAGCAAAAAGTGGCCGAAACTGCAACTGCAACTGCAACAGAGATAGAGACATTGGGAGAACAAAGGATGGCCAAGACACAAAATGCAGTTATCTGCACTAAAAATTGTGCACAAAGGCACCGAACCAAACCAAACCGAACCGAACCGAACCGAACCGAACCGCACGCAAAACGGAACGGTACCGAACAGGACGAGCAAAAATGCCCCGAAAAATGATGGGTTATTAAATGTTGTTAATCTTTAGCCATGGCCCTGACCATATTCAAATTTCAAAAGTAAGTAAAACAAACACACGCACACAGGTAAAATATTTCTCTATTGCGCTCTCTTTCCCATTCCCTCTCCCTCTCTCTCTCACACACACACACAGAGACTCTTATTCTTTTGCCTGGTGAGAGGCAGCCGCAAAGAAACCATAGTTATGGCCAGGCAAGGACAATAGAGGTCGGGGGCAGCAAGGAGTCGCAGACGAAGACGGCAACCCGAACACAAACTCGAACCCAAAACCGAACCCAAAACCGAACCCGAACCCGAACCAGAATGAGCCTCTGCCATTTGCCTTTATTGTGCACGCTGTTTAAATATTTACCAAGTTTTATAATATTTATGACAGCTAAAAACATAACAACACCTACTTTGGACAAGCGGACCCTTTTGGGCCCAGCAACGGGGACACTTGACACTGAGCACAGGTCAGCGGCTTAGGCCCTCTTGCTCTTGGCCAGGCTTAACCAACACGGTCAGCTTCCTGGCCATCCTGCTCGATTGCAATCAATAAACGGCTTAGCCACAGCGGCAGCATCATAATATTCAAATATTTTCAGTTGCTTCTGTTGCCATTGTTGTTGTTGTTGTTGTTGTTGCTGTGTGTGTTGTGTGTGTTGCAGGTCCGGTCTGTAATCCATTTGCGTGTCAACACTTGGCCCTGGTCAGAAGAACATGCTGCATTCCCGACTGTAGACTGTAATTTGTAGCTGCTCAATCGATAGACAGCTTCCGCTTTGCTTGCGCTAATCCTGGCTAAGGATCTTGTGCTCAGAGGTGCCACTAAGCGCCCTAAACGAAGCTTGGCTCAATACTAGGCTCAATAAGCCAAGGTATTAAAAAGTAAATTTGCATAAATCCGCTTAAAACAATGCAAAGGATTTCGAATATTTTATATACATATATATATATATATATATATATAAATATATATATATATAAGTGCACTTACCTTGTGGGCTACTTAGCCCGGCTAAACGGCAGCTCATCCCACTTGGGCCAAAGTTCATTGAGTTAGTTGGCTCAGATCAGAAGCTATAAGCTATAAGCCAAGATTTGGGCGGCAATCAACAGCTCATTGATGATGGCTCAGGGCCAATATCGATGACGTTTTCATTGAGCTCACCTGCTCAGCATAGGGCCAGGTAAAGGTGGACAGGTGGAGACTGCAACACATACTCCTCCTCCGACTCCGACTCCTCTCAAGCTGCCACCATGCAGCTGCTCATGGTCCGTGCTAATAGCTTGACGCCGCTGCCAAAGATCATAAAAGATCGGAAAAGAAGGGAACACAATTGAAAACCGGGTTCGCTCGATGCACTGCAGCCATAAAGACAAAGGCGATCTGTGGACCCCACATAAATATTAAAAGGACACAGATCATAAAAGGACTAAGGCTGAACTGTCAACAAATGAGCAAATGAACCAATGAACCGAACTAGTTGTGAAGCCGTGTTTCGAGAAGTTTCGAATGCGTTCGAGAATTTCCATCGGAATTTTCCATGACTTTAGTAAGATGACGAGACCTTCTAGGTGTAAAATATGGAATTCTAAATGATTTTATTTGTAAATCTTAAATTTGATAAATAAAGTAATCAAATATTCAAATTTAATATTATTTTATTTTTATGTTGCAAAAAGTACAGTTGTACTTTGTGTAGAATCCAGAAAGTACTGGAATACTCGGAATTTACTTATCTATCCATATCCGTGCTGAAACTAAAAAGAAGAAGCTAACAAAAAAAATGTTTTTCTGAAATTGAATTTATATTCGCAGAAAAGAAAATCAATTTCGGTTTGTATTTTTCAATATTTGCATTTATTGTTTGCTTTCTTTGCAGCTTATCAAATCATGTTTCTACATACGTATATGTTATATATATATATATAAAAAAAAAAAATGGTGAATGTGTGTGTTGCTTTAACTTATTTTTTACAATTTCATATTCGCATATTCAAATAAAGGTACAAACTAGCTAAGCATTTTGCGATTAACACTCAAGACTATATCACAGTTCAACAAAATCTAAAAGCTAATCATAAAAAAAAAAAAATAAAAAAAAGAAATAAGCATACTAAATACATATATAAAAGATATATAAATATATATATATATATAAAATGTAACCTACAAACTAAACCAAAATAAGAAAAATATATATATATATATTTAGTATATAAATATTAGGTTGAGAAAACATGTTTTAATACTTTTGAGCTGGTTTGGATGCCAAATAGTTGCTAAATTTATCTAGATAGATAGCTAGGAATGTTGCGTACAGGAATGTTGTATGTTGCATGTTGTATGTTGCATGTTGGGTGTTGTTTGTTGTTTGTTGAATTATAAGTGCTGGATGCAGCGGTTGCTCTTATGTGACTAGAACGGCAACTGCTGAGCTGATGCTGAAGATGCTGAAGGGTTGAAGGGTCAAAGGGTCAACGGGTCAAAGGTTGTGTGTTGAGCTTAGATGTAATTTAATCGCTTAGGACTACAAAATATATATGTAAATTAGCCAAGATTTCGATGCGGTTGGTTTCCTGTTGTTTTCAATAAATAAATAACTATTAAGCATATAACTAATACAATATAATAATACTTAAGCATGGGCAAAGACAGAGCGAGACAGAGAGAGAGCGGGAGAGAGAGAGAGCGAGAGAGCGCGGGGGAGAGCGGGAGAAAGCTGACCAAACTTGTTCTGCAAATTAAATAATTTAATTAAACTAGTCGATCTTTAAGGGTTGCGTTTCGAATGGATATTGTACATAATGTATTATTATGTTGTTAATTCACGTGCGCAGCACGCGGCGAACTTGTCGCTGATTGGCTGCTGCTGCTGGCGCTGCTGCTGCTGCTGTTGCTGCTGCTGCTGCTGCTGCTGCTGAGTGCGGCTGCTGTCGCTTGCCACGTCGCCCGGCAGCGGCCCCTGCCACATCGAGAGGCAGCGGCTTGGACACCTCGTTGAACTCGTTGCGATTGCCAGCACCTTCAAGCGTTTGCTGCACTCGCTGTTGTTGCCCCACTTGCTGACGCTGACGCTGATGCTGTTGCTGCCATTGGCGCTGACGTTGTCGCTGCTGCTGCTGTTGCTGCTGCTGCTGCTGTTGCTGTTGCTGTTGCTCTTGCGCTTGCTCTTGGTGGTGCTGCTGCTCTCGCTGTCGCTGCTGACGTCGCTGGCGTTTCTGACGTCGCTGCTGGCGCTCGCGTTTGCTGTCGCGTCGCAGTAGCTGCCACATGGTGCGCAGAAACTCATAGTAATGATGCTTCACGAAACGCATATCCATCGGATCTGCCTCACCAATTTCCGTTGCTGCCACAGACGCTGCTTCAGTTGTTGTCGGTGCTGCTGCTGATGGTCGCAACTTGCTGCGCAACTTGAGCCGCCTGTTCATGTCATTGCGCGAGATTTGCGGCAGTTGCATCTGGCGACGCTGCTTGCCCGAATCGCCAAGCGTCAGCGGCATCGGATATGTGCGATTCACAGCCGTCTCCAGCTCGCAGAGCATGCTGCGCGAGCTGAGCAACAGCCGCTTCAGCTCCTTGGCGATGGCCGACTCCCGCTTCAGATTCTGTCTATCCCAATTGATTTGGACGCGCCGCAAATACGCAAAGCTTGCCACATACGTTTGCATGTTGCGATACCAGCGCTTCAAAGCGATCTGTCAGCGAGAAGAAAAAAAGAATCATCATAAAAAATACCGCATCAACACAGCAAGAGCGAAAGAGACAGAGAGAGAGAGAGTGGAAAGAGCGAGATAGCATCGTGTGTGTTAATTGTTAACTTACCGTCGAATTGGGCTTCAGCTTGGGCAGAAATTTGTAGCTGTACTTGTGGAGCGACCACACCTGCATATCCCCAATATCGATGCCCCTGTGGTCCTGGGTGCCGTTCAGCTCACGGTATTCCGTGCCAGCGGCACGCCTCAACTGATTGAAGATCTAAGCGGGAACAACAAATAGAAAGAGAAAAAATAGAGCTCAGTTAATTAGCCCGAATGGTGGGAGGGTGGGGAGGGGGGGGGAGCTTTAATTTAATTATTGCTTACCTGCTTCGGGCGCTGGGGGCGCCGACTCTCGGTGGCCGAGGGTGTGTAGTAGGAGCCGCCGCAAGGATTCATCCATTCGACAGCCGTGTTGTTCTCGCTGTAGTTGCGGTAATCGTACCAGTTGCTGTTGCGCTTGCGATGCCGCTTCCGTTGATTGAGAGCGGAGACAGCGCTCGAGGCAGAGATGGTGCTGCTGCTGCTGCTGGTGGTGGTGTGTCTACTGCTAATGGTGGTGGTGGAGCTGGTGGTGGGGGTGCTGCTGCTTGTGCTGACGCCCTCGATTACGGTAAGGCCGCCGCTGGCTGTGGCCATGGCGACCGTGGCATGCAGTTGGATGAGATGGAGGAGCAGCAGTGGCAACAGCAGAGTGGACCACATATCCGCATTCTCCTGCCGCGCAATATGCGTACTCCTTGTCCTTATCCTAGCCGTCGCTGGCGTCCGTGTCCTTGTTGTTGACGTTGGCGCTGCCGTCTTGTTGCCTTTAACTTTGGTTGCAGCGCAATGGCAACCAACTGTTAGATAGATATATATATATATATATATATATATAGAACGAGATTTAGTTTTTATTGCGATTTCGAATTGTTGGTGGATTTATGAATATGATTTAATAATTTGTGGATTTTTTTGCGATTTTTTATCGTGTTTAATGGGCCGAAAGAGAATTTAGCCAAAATGGGAAGAAAACGGTTTGTAACAGTAATTCGGAAAAGGAAAAAAGAAAAAACAGAAAGCGAAAGAGAAAAGAAAAGAAAATAAAATAAAAACACACACAAACAATGACTATCAAGTGATTAACATGGCAAGTAATTCCTGTCGCCGTTGGATTATAATATGGATCAGGACTTTGGAAGCGGCAATGCAACAGCAAATGCAACTTGCTCGGATCTCAAAAATGTTCTTAGATCTTGGAACATTTTTTTTGTGCGTTCAAATGATCCGCCTTTTGGTTTTTCTTCTTTTTTTTTGATATTTGATTTTGTTATTTTCGAGAAGCTTGGAATTTAGAACAGGTAACTCAAATTGAAAATTTTGGTATCTTGAATAGAATTTCGAAACGACCAAGATCGACTTGTTTAAAAAATATTCGAAAGTTTTAAACTTAAAAAAAAAAAAAATTGTGGTGCTCTCTTCTGACTGAACTGTGCGCATGCGCAGTTCTCAATTAATCTGAATTTTCTTTTCGAGATTACGTTAACAAAAAAAAAAATAGATTTAAGAAAATTATATTAAAATTGTCATATATATTTATTTTTTTAATAAATCATTTCAAAACAAAACTAATACACACACCGCATTATCGATGAAAAGTTCGTCAGCTGAAATTGTTATTAACAATTTGCAGTTTTAATCCTCGCTTTGTTTCGCTGCTGTTTTTTTTTTGTTGTTGTTGTTGGTTTTAATTTATTTAATTGTGTTGCACTTGGATTAAAAACACGAACAAAAAAAAAATGAATTGATAAACTTGCAACGAATATGAATGCTGTACTCTGATAAAGTTTTTTTTTTTTTTTAGAATTGCATATTCAGTTGATGATGATGATGATGTTGAGCTGCTGCTGCTATCTTTGAGTTTGAAGAACACTTCTCCCGAGCACTACTGTTCACGTCCAGGCACAAAACCGAACTGAGCCAAAAGTTGCGCTGAATTCGACCAGCTTTCTTTGTTGAGCAGCAGAAACAGAAACGGCAGCAGCAGCAGCAGCAGAGACAACAGCAGAGGCAACAGCGACAGCGACAGCAGCAGCAGCAGCAGCGGCAGCAGCAGCAGCGGCAACAGACCAGACACCACACAAGAGACCCGATAACCGAAACCGAAGCGACCGCGCGACGTCAGTCGGAGGCAGAGCGAAAAGACCATGTGAAAAACGAACGGTACGAACGGTTGAAGAAAAATAATGACTGAAGACCCGGCCAGGCCAGGCCAGGGCAGGCCAAGCCGCGGCAGGCCAGTCCCGAGTCGGGCCTCTGATTCTGAAATTCTATGGATGTGTGTGTGTGTGTGTGAGTGTGTGTGTGTGTGAGTGAGTGAGGCAGCGCTGCCTGAACGTCCATGTCCATTTGTCTGCCTGCCTGTCAGGCCTGATCGAGTGTTTGCCTGAGCCTGCCCCGCTCTATTCGCTCTACCTGACACGCATCCTACACACACACACACACACATACACACACTGCAACACACACTTCATGCAACATGCTCGTTTTGACCAACGACGAACGCCAAAGTAAGGCAGACCAACCAGCTATTCGAGCACTCTTTAAGCCGGTCCCTGTCCGCTCGTGAGTGTGTGTGTGTGTGTGTGTGTGTGTGTGTGTGTGTGCGAGTGTGTCGCCATCGCTGTGTTGATAGGCACCAGGCTCATTTGCCACTTATCCAATGAAATGATTTCACTCAAAGTGCACTCATAGAAATCTACCTGAGCGATACGTAGGCCATACGGCTGCCCCAAGGCAACAGCTGTCTGTCTCTCTCCCTCTCCCTCTCTTTTCCATCCATCTCTCTCTCTCGCCCTCTTTCCCGTTCTTTTATCACCTATTTCTCTCTCTCTCTCTCTCTCTCTGTCACATGATCGCTAGCTTTTTTTTACATCTCGAGCACTTTTGTCAGCTGTTTCAGCTGTAAGTCCCCCGACGACCTTGGCTTACCAGTTGAGCTTAGCCGCTTAACTGGGCTAAGAGCTCACTCACCTGTTAATAAGCCAGAGTTCAGCTTATATCGATATCCTCGTCGCCGGAAAGTATGCTTACTTTTGATTTCATTGGCTGATTTTCATCCATAAAACATTTGATGATCTTTATTAATTACAAAACTCTTCGAATAAAGATGGACAAACTTATTTTTTTATTTTTAGTTGCTCCCATAAGCATATTTACAGTTAATATTATCAGAAATCTTTGAATACTAATGCGCCATAAGTTTATAAAATATTTTGATAGCCATTTTAATATTATTAAAGTTTTTAATAAAATCTTAATATACTAATTTAAGGAAGAAATATTCACACGGAAAATAAGAAATGGATATTTTGGTTCTTAGACAGCCAGAAACTTACATTTTTTAAATTTTGTTTCAGTGTACTAAGGTGAGACGACTTCTAAAATTCAGGTCGATTTTTCTGTGAGTGGACAAAAATATAAAATTTGGCTTTGATTGATCGCCTTTCAATAATCCGTAATACTTTGTAACGTTTACAAACTGAAAGAACTGCCAAAGTGAGAGACGATCCTTAATCTTCTTTTAAGTACACTTGAACTAACTGTATAATCTATATATGATTAGAACTAATTCACGCTTCCAAATTGGACACAGTTCCAGCTAAAAATGTGGCAAATCAAAAATATACCATATAATCAACAAAATAATAAGGAAATTAATAAATTTCATGCAAAGCTTGGACTACTTTTAAAGATGTTGTTTTTTTTTTTTGCTGGTGAAAAGTTTAATAACAAATAAAATATAAATTTTAAAAGGGGAATGGAAAATTAAAGTACGCTTTAACCAACATTAACTTTTAACAAATATACTCACCTTCCCCAGATCAAATCGTTTTTTGTATTCTTTTTTATGCTGAGATATTCCAAATCTTATTTGGAACAGTTTCACATCGTTCATCCAGGCATCTCAGGAGTTTAAAATATAAAATGCTGTTTAATAATTTCCAGTTATTCGGTCCGTGCTCTGTTCACTCTTACGAATCAAGCACTTTCAGCACACTGATTGATCTATGGCGTGCTTTGCATATTTATATACTTCTATATATATATATATATATATATATATATACATATATATATATATATGTATATATATGTATATATAGATGGGGAAAAAAAGACGCCTGGAAATAAGCCAGCCAGCTGTTTTTGGCAGTGGCTCAGCTGCAAGCAGCAGCAATTGCAGCAGCAGGTCAGCTTGTAATTTTATGATCAGCTTGTTTTTGGCCAAATGCTAAATGTTGTTGTTACCTAAATAAATGGAACGAACGCCCCATGAGCAGCGCCTACTTGTGCCTGGAGTACCTGGGCTCAATTGCTGGGCGGTCGGTCGGTCGGTCAATAAATAACTTACCTGGGCCCTAAGGGTGCCTGCCCCATCGAGTATCTCGCCAATTTGCAGCCTCCCGTCGAAGTGGGACAATTGACGAGCTAATTAAATTTAGTTGCTGTTTTGTTTGGCTTTGTTTTGTGTGACTTTGCTACAAAATTATGGCCACATTGTTTAGCCCTGGACAGCTGTGTACTGGACGTGGGCTGTAGACTGGCCGGGAGCCGCCATCGACCGGGCCCAGAGTCCTGCGTCTAACCGTAAGTGCAATTGTTGGCCTAGACTCAGTTTCAGCCAGCAACAGCAACAGCAGCAGCAGCAGTAGGAGCAGCAAGAAACAGCCGTGTCGCACAGCGGGGATACTCGCCTTGATTTTTGCCGCACGCCACACTGAGGACACACACAGGACCTGGACTCGCTGCGAGGCACATATATCAATATGGCAGCGTCCTTTGTATGCCCATCCCTTGGGTATCTGTATTTGTATTTGTATTTGTATCTGTATCTGTATCTGTGCTCGCATCTACAAATGTAACTGTCCAATTCGCACCAAACAACTTCATCTACATGGACAACAAACACGATTATTGCATTGATGAGCTCCTGCTGCTGCTGTCTGCATACACAGGGAGTGCGCAGGCGCGGCATGACGCCCCGTGCAAAGGATACGAGAATGCGTCGGCTGCCACCGACAGTCATAGTTCAAGTCCCATTCGCATTCGGATTCCTATTCCTATTCCAATTCCCATTTCCATTCCCATTCGCAGTGCTGACCTCGCCACAGTCGCTCAAACAAATGTTTTACTTGCGATTCGTTCTGGACAACAAAATATTTTGCTACAAAATTGAGTTGTTGTGTTCTGTGCGGTCCCCGGATCGGCAGACATGCTGTAATTTTCCTTTCTTTACCGGCCGTATCTAATCGAAAGGATACGCTTAAATTGCCACAACCAACGCCAAGCATCGAACACCTTCGACCTCGTAGCGGGCACAGGCCGGTGCAGACCAGTGGATGGTTAACCGAGCTCGTCCTCACTGCCAAAACATCGACTATTATATACCCTATAAGTGCGACATATTTACGCTTCCCCATTTTATTTAAAATATACACAATTAATTTGATTTCAAATTTCTTTCTCGATTTAAGTTGCACGTTGCACGTTGATCGTGATTTACATGTGTAGATTTAATTTAAATTATTATTTCCTTTAAAAGATGAAAATGTTATATTTTCTGTTGTTTATTTTTTTTTGTCATATTTTTCTGATTTATCTCTAGACCTTTTCAGGTAATTTGTAATACAGTGGATTCGATTAATTGCTGTAAAACATGAAGATAAGCTAAAGAGTGATTAGATATGATGCACTGATGTACCCATTAGGTGCGCTACTATAGGGTATAATCATTACACGCTGTTTAGCTCCTGTTGCACACAGAGACCGACCGAATCGGTAACCGAAACCAAAACCCGAACACAACCCTCGGCCTCTTCCTCATCTATGTTGTCCTGCCCGGTGTTGTGAGTGTGTGTGTTTTGTGGGTGTGCAACAACTGCACTGAGGTGTGAGATTTTAGAGGCTAGTGCTGTTTTGATTATGCGTAAAATCGTTTCGTTTATCATGATTTTTACTGCAATTCTCACATTGCGGGAATCTTTCAGGTGCCCCGTCCTCGTCACCGTCACCCTCTCCGTCCTTGTCTAGGAATGGATTGCAACGGTTAGTTAGTCGATTGGTTTGTTTCCGTCTGTTGTTGTTACCGCTGCTGTTTGATTTGCCAAATTAGCGTTGCAATTGGCATCGGTCATGGATGATCAGCCTGAAATGACCTCAATTGCCTGAATGAACTAGTGCAGTAAAGATCAGTTGGTCACTTTTAACTATTGTCTTAAAATGCTCAGAGCTGCTTTTATATTGCAAAGATTTCAATTGGTTGTAGTTTCTAAATTGTGCAAGTATGCTTTAAACACTTTAAACTAATTTATATTCAAATAATGGACAAAAGCTATCATCTAAGGTGCCGAAAGACGAATTTTGTATATATTACCACATATACGTTTTATGATATAAACATTAAAGGTAGAACACGTGCTATTGACGGGTTGCATAATAATACTCATAAATCAGATGAGGCCGTCAACTTTTTATTAGTGCTGAAAAATGTTTGTTAATTATTTGCACTTTTAAATACCATTTACGGTGCATTTAGTTCCAAATATATCCGAATTCTGATTATGTACAAAACAAAGAATAAGAAATATTACCCAAATTTTTAGTGTTTTTCCACATAGTGTTAATTCGGCTTATATTGAAAAATGTCGGTATTATTTTATAATATGTTTGACGTATTTCGTTCGGGTTTTCAACGCTGTGGGTGGAAAACCCACGAGACTCAAATACGTTATAAATATATTTTTTATTTTTATTTTATTTTTGTGCCCGCAGAAAAGCGTACAAATTTGTCGCAATGAAATTCCAAGCTTAATTCAAATAAAAATAATGCTTGAGTCAGTTCACATAAGTTGAGCAGCAAGCATACTGCGGCGTCATCATAAGCCATATCGACGAAGAGAGAGAGAGAGAGTGAGAGGGAAATCTAGAGTGGCGTTATGTATGTGTGTGTATGTGTGTATCATGCCATGTACATCTGTGTTTGTGTGAATCGCTTTGCTTATTGGTGCATAGACACTTTGAATTGCGCTCAGCTGATAAACAAACTGGCAACCAGCCAACCAATCCCAACTTACGGAACGCGCTCACTCGTCTGCTCTCTGTCTATCTCTCTATCTCTCTCGCTCGCTGAGTGCAAGAGCGTGCAAAACGGGAGAGCTAGAGAGCGAGAGAATGAGTATGGGTGAGCGCAATAGAGCAAATAACCTGATTTGTGTGTTCGCATTTATGTTTTGCGCTCACCTGTTGTCTCTCTGCCGTTGTCGCTGCCGCTGCTGCTGCTGCTGTCGCTGTCGATAGCGCTGCTTTTGACACATTGCAGTCGCGACTGGTTGAATTCATTCATAAAAACACTGCTGCCTAACGCAAAGGTAAATTATTGTTGGTTTGAGCCAATGGCGCCGGCGCTGACGCAACTCAATATGCAGCGGCCATAGAAATCGCGCAGCATGTACACTGAGAATAACTGATTTTGAAATTACAAAAGAAGAAGTATACTTTCTAAATAATAATATGAGTTACTCTTGGCGACGAGAGTATGGCGAATTTCTAAAATCCAGAGCAATTTTTTTCAACTTAAATTTAAGTACATAGCCTGAATAATTGTGATTTTCACTACTCAGCTTTCATCACAATCCAATTTGAGAATTTCTGCTGGAATAAATAAATATTTACCATCAGCTGGGACCAGAATGAGCAAAGGATACTCATTAATTTATTGGGCATTAATACACCCGATGTAGGAGTAAAATTGTCTATTTTTTGGCCAGAAGCAGTACGTGCAGCATGTTGCCGAAAATGCATAAAGTGGAACAACTATATCAATAATTAAAAGAGCTGACTTAAGTCGAGTTTTCAAAGTACAGTTTAATGTTGCATTTATTCATAATATCACTAAGCAGACAATACAATTTTATTAGTTATAATACTTAAGGCTTAGAACTGAGAAGAAAAAAGCTATAATAATAAATAATAATATTAAAGAAACAACACAACTTAAAACATAATTTAAGTAATTAAATTCTTTTAGTTATGATTTAGTTATAACAGGTGCAAACAGCGTTTATAAATTAGGGAACGAAATTTGTGGAATCAATGTTTATTGGAAAAACAACACGACTAAATCAGAGTGCTAGATGTTATGATTAAATTAATTCTCTAGTACATACGAAAGAAGGAACAATGCTCAAACTTAAGATAAACAAAATGAGAATTCACAGAATGTTACATTCCATAACTTAATAGGATCACCTTTGTAAAAGATTAAATTTATAAATTCAATAATAAAGATAAATAAAAATATAAGCTATTATTAGGTAATTTCTATAATGTAGCACAGTAAAATTATTAATAAGTATTAAATTAACTTGTGGTTTATATTTATTCAGAGCGTTGACTTAATGAACACGTCCGCTTCTTGCGACTCATACAATGTGCTTTAAGCGGCAGGAAGCGACTGCTTCCAACTACATAAAAGTAGTTGAAGCAGACCACTGAAGAAAGACTTGGTCATTGGGAATTTACAATTACCGTTGCTCGCAGGCAACAACAGGTCAAGGCTGCAAACGGGAATACATAGCCAAATACAAATATTTCCAACACTCCTTCTCAACACAGTTTGTCTACTTTTACTTAAACAAAGTAAATTTATAGGCTGCCCGTTTCACCTTCACGATCAATTTCCATACCTAGGACATGCTCCAATTTCCCGCCATCGACTACGTCAAGCTCCTGGGATATGCGCTCCTTCACGCAGTTCAGATCTTCCTTGCTTGTGCTGGCCACAATAAGATCGTCGTCATATATGACTATCACATTCAGTTTGCTGGGGCAGAGAGTGAAACCAATCTCAATAAGCACGGCGTTCTGTTTCGCGTTCCACTCACGGCAACTCTGTTTAAGGCCGTACAACGACTTCTCGAGTTTTTAGACTCGTTCAGAGAAATCCTGGTCAGCAAATTCCTCTGGTTGTCGCATTTGGATGATCAACCTGAAATTACCTCAATTGCCTGAATGAACTAATGCAGTAAAGATCAGTTGGTCACTTTTAACTATTGTCTTAAAATGCTCAGAGCTGCTTTTATACTGCAAAGATTTCAATTGGTTGTAGTTTCTAAATTGTGCAAGTATGCTTTAAACACTTTAAACTAATTTATATTCAAATAATGGACAAAAGATATCATCTAAGGTGCCGAAAGACGAATTTTGTATATATTACCACATATACGTTTTATGATATAAACATTTAAGGTAGAACACGTGCTATTGACGTGTTGCATAATAATACTCATAAATCAGATGAGGCCGTCAACTTTTTATTAGTGCTGAAAAATGTTTGTTAATTATTTGCACTTTTAAATACCATTTACGGTGCATTTAGTTCCAAATATATCCGAATTCTGATTATGAACAAAACAAAGAATAAGAAATATTACCCAAATTTTTAGTGTTTTTCCACATAGTGTTAATTCGGCTTATATTGAAAAATGTCGGTATTATTTTATAATATGTTTGACGTATTTCGTTCGGGTTTTCAACGCTGTGGGTGGAAAACCCACGAGACTCAAATACGTTATAAATATATTTTTTATTTTTATTTTTGTGCCCGCAGAAAAGCGTACAAATTTGTCGCAATGAAATTCCAAGCTTAATTCAAATAAAAATAATGCTTGAGTCAGTTCACATAAGTTGAGCAGCAAGCATACTGCGGCGTCATCATAAGCCATATCGACGAAGAGAGAGAGAGAGAGTGAGAGGGAAATCTAGAGTGGCGGTATGTATGTGTGTATCATGCCATGTACATCTGTGTTTGTGTGAATCGCTTTGCTTATTGGTGCATAGACACTTTGAATTGCGCTCAGCTGATAAACAAACTGGCAACCAGCCAACCAATCCCAACTTACGGAACGCGCTCACTCGTCTGCTCTCTGTCTATCTCTCTATCTCTCTCGCTCGCTGAGTGCAAGAGCGTGCAAAACGGGAGAGCTAGAGAGCGAGAGAATGAGTATGGGTGAGCGCAATAGAGCAAATAACCTGATTTGTGTGTTCACATTTATGTTTTGCGCTCACCTGTTGTCTCTCTGCCGTTGTCGCTGCCGCTGCTGCTGCTGTTGTCGCTGTCGCTGTCGATAGCGCTGCTTTTGACACATTGCAGTCGCGGCTGGTTGAATTCATTCATAAAATCGCTGCTGCCTAACGCAACGGTAAATTATTGTTGGTTTGAGCCAATGGCGCCGGCGCTGACGCAACTCAATATGCAGCGGCCATAGAAGTCGCGCAGCATGTACACTGAGAATAACTGATTTTGAAATTACAAAAGAAGAAGTATACTTTCTAAATAATAATATGAGTTACTCTTGGCGACGAGAGTATGGCGAATTTCTAAAATCCAGAGCAATTTTTTCAACTTAAATTTAAGTACATAGCTTGAATAATTGTGATTTTTACTACTCAGCTTTCATCACAATCCAATTTGAGAATTTCTGCTGGAATAAATAAATATTTACCATCAGCTGGGACCAGAATGAGCAAAGGATACTCATTAATTTATTGGGCATTAATACACCCGATCTAGGAGTAGAATTGCGTATTTTTTTGGCCAGAAGCAGTACGTGCAGCATGTTGCATAAAATGCATAAAGTGGAACAACTATATCAATAATTAAAAGAGCTGACTTAAGTCGAGTTTCCAAGTACAGTTTAATGTTGCATTTATTCATAATATCACTAAGCAGACAATACAATTTTATTAGTTATAATATTTAAGGCTTAAAACTGAGAAGAAAAAAGCTATAATAATAAATAATAATATTAAAGAAACAACACAACTTAAAACATAATTTAAGTTATTACTTTCTTTTAGTTATGATTTAGTTATAAGGTGCAAACAGCGTTTATAAATTAGGGAACGAAATTTGTGGAATCAATGTTTATTGGAAAAACAACACGTCTAAATCAGAGTGTTAGATGTTATGATTAAATTAATTCTCTAGTACATACGGTTCTTTCGGAACAATGCTCAAAATTAAGATAAACAAAATGAGAATTCACAGAATGTTACATTCCATAACTTAATAGGATCACCTTTGTAAAAGATTAAATTTATAAATTCAATAATAAAAATAAATTAAAATCTAAGCTATTACTAGATATGATGATTTGCACTCAAATGTTAAGTTCTGCAAGGACATGGCTATATCGACTCGGCTGTTAATCCTGATCAAGAATATATATACTTTATTGTCCTTAGCTGCTTACCATGAGCCATGTAGCCAGCATTGACGACCTTGGCCAGCCCGTAGACTTCAATGGCAACAAGTATCTCCATCCCGTAGTCATCGAATTTCTCTGGATTCTCAAGCACATAAACTGATTCGCACCCACACAGTTCATCGGCCCGGTACTTGAGCCAACACAGCTTCATGCTAAGCAATTTATAGAGCTCCCGATCCGTGTGTAGGGTAAGTGATTTGTGTATCTCAATGACTACCGTGTGCATCTTCGCCAGAGCCTCGACAATATGTTCCATCGGGATCGTGGGTGTTTCATTGCTGGATGAACCGTTTAGCGCCGCACTCACTGCAGGCTTGAGCGTATAGTTGAGAGGCACTCCGTGATTGCTAAACGCCACCTGAGTCTGCGCAATATTCTGGTCTCTTCCTTGCGATAACTGAGAAGCAAGCGAGCAGCAGAGATTGGGATTAGTTAGTTAGTTGGCATTCATTTTGGGACAGTGTCAAAACTCACCCACTTATCCACCAGGTCACCAATGGATTCATAAACTACTTTGCTGCGATTCTTTTCAGTATTCAATAGCGTGTCGTTAGCATTTAGATCTTTGCATTTGCACTTTACAGGAATTGGCTTCGGCGTTGTGTTCGGTAAATTGGAGTCTGTGTCCACGTTGCAATTTGGCATTCTAAGAGTTGGCATCGCCGCTGTGTTCGGTAAATAGGAGGCTGTTGTTATTGTCAGCACTATTGCAAGCAGCAAATAGTGTCTAGTATCTGCAAGTAACAATATAATAATTTGTATTAAATACTAGGCACTCGAATACACTCAACAAAATTATTCTTAGTTACAGTTACAATCTACAAACAGCAAATAATCGATTTGATGGCAACAGAACAATGAGAACTTAAACAACTGTTGATCAGATTTTGCCACTTTGTTTGCCAATTGGATGCACTAATTGGACGCGTGCCTCCGTTTTGTTGGAATCTAATCGGAATGAAAGCAACATATCTGTTTGCAGATGTTTTTGCCGTAACTTGTAAATATTTATAGCCATAAGCATTGTCTATTTACACATAGTGAAACGAAAACACACACATCGAATGACACAGTCAGAATTGAGCTGATCAAAGACCCAATTGGGTGATTCATCTTGGGCTATGAGTGAGCATCGCGTGCTATTTACACAAACTTACACATGTGACTGCGAGACTGTTTGGCGCCGAGGCGTGTGCCGGACACTGGACTCGCGCAGGACCCTCTGGCCTGATCTTGGCTATATGTGCTCAACATTGCTGCTGATGTTGTTGCCATTGTTGCCATTGCAGTTTTTGTTGCTGCTGTAATTTGATGCGCGGCACAGTTAAAAAAAAAAAGCAAAGGATTTTTTACAAATATTGCCACGAATGCAAAAAGTTCTAGGTTGCTGCTCGAGACGATCGGCACTAGTTAACACTTCAAGATCTGTAAGCTCATTAATATTTGGTGGCGCGCGCAGCTTATTATTTGTAGCTGGAGCAGCAGCGGCAACAGCAGCAGCAGCAGCAGCAGCAGCAGCAGCGGTTGCAAGTGTCGTCATCAATTAGTCTGCGATTGCCAGCCAGCCAATGAAATCAGAGCAACCACATTCTGCAAACGCAGCAAGCTCCCAGCGCAATCAGAACGATCTCTTTGCATGAGTTGCCAGCTTCCAGTTGCCTTCGCACACAACCCACCCACATTTTCTCTCGTTCGCAATCGGGGCTTGCGTAAAAGTTCCAATTCCCGCGGTTGTTGTTGCTGCTGTTGTTGTTGTTGTTGTTGTTGTTCTTGCTGTTGTTCGTGCTCTTCTTATTGTGGGTGGTTGCCGCGTATTGAATAGTGTTGTTTTTTCTCTTTCTTTCATCGATTAGCTTTAATTTATACGCCACAAAACGGGTGGCATTTAGCAATGTTTCACAATGTTACTTTTTAGTGACAAGTGCGGTTGGAAACAAAGGAATGTTAGTGAATTAAACAAAAGAAAAAATATATGTGAATTGGATTTATTAGATTAGGAATCAAATCATTCAGCAGTCTAAAACGGTAGTATGTATTACATACTAGTGTGAAATTAATTACATTACAGCTTAATTATATACGAACAAAAGAGCAATGCAAAACTTTAAATAAAGAGTTGCCAGATTGTTACATTGCATATAATAGGGTCACACTTGGAACAATAGGCTATCCCAAAACGGCTAATAGGCATTTCTGCGGGGACCACGAAATGTCCAAAACAACACAATTCTGACGAGCTAGTCAGAGAGAGAGAGAGAGATAGCGAGAGTCAGTTTGGGCCTACATATCACGAATACACATATATATATATATATATATTTTTTTTTTTGGCTGAATTGGCTATCAGCTTTTTGGTTGTTTTGCATAAACAGATGAAGTTAAGTAGATAATAAGACTTTGAGTGTCTCGCATAAGCACCAGCTGTGTGAAGGCTTTTGTTTATTGTTATTATTCTTATTAATGTACAGATGGTAGCTCAAATTTAAGAAATATTAATTGTAAGAAAAACAGTTTGATGAACTAATGATTCAATATTACGCTGGCTGATGCTGATGTAAACAAAACGGATGGTCAAATTTAAATTATCCATATGTATATAATGTTATTATTAACTTTTAATTATTTACGTATTTTTCTACTATTAATTGGATATTTATTAAATACTTTACATTAAAATTAATAATATTCATATATTTAGTTTATTGTGCAATTTTAAAAACAAAAATTATCCATTTTTGTGGACTGTCGAGAAAGTGTTTTCAGTATGGAGATTTCGTATGGGATTTTGTCACCAGATTGGGGAAAATATTTTATTAGTAAGCATAGTGAAAAGAAATCTAAAAAATGTTGGTCCGATCCATTAAAGAATAGTTTAAGGAATATAACGGTTTCAATAAATCACATATAATGAACCATGTATGTATGAACATCATGAACATCATGAACTGATCAACAGTAAACTGCTCGCAAGAATCCCTGACGCCATGGATGGGCTACACCCAATAATTGTTTGCGTTACACAGTTGGTGGCACTTCCACATTCCGCTGCGCTGTGCTGCCAACAGAAACACACTAAGAACAGGAGCTCAGAAGACAAAGTGTAAACACAAATGAAAAAAAAAAAACAGCGGCAACAACAAATTTTATTACAGCAAAAACAGCATTCAGACAAATTTACTACATGCAATATGCAGCTGCAACAACACGAAATCAAGTAAGAATGCTCTCAAGTTTCTGAGATCCGCGTGTTCATGTATATCGACTCGACTGTTGATCCTGACGATCCTGGAGAATATGTAGACTTTCTTGGGTCTCAAATGCCTGTTACATACATTTGCACAAAACCATTATACCTTTTTACCCTTTTAAAATTTTGTATATTATTAAAAATAGAGAACGGTAATCACCCAAAATGAGGCTCAGATTCATGACGTCACTGTTTTTGAAATGAGGATCCTGGTCATATATATATATATATAAATATATATATTTTTTTTTTACACGCACGCACTTCTCACTTCCGTCGAGCTGTTCTGGAACACTTTATGTTTACGACTGAAGCACCGTTGCTTGAGATTTACAAAATATAGTCAATTATTATATATATAAATATATATATATATATATATTCAAGTTTAAATGGCCAAATGTATTTGTATTTCAAATGTACATATATGTATTTCTGGCCAATTGATTTATACAGTGTCTACCAGCTTATTTGGAACAGTGTCAAATTATTAATTATTTTTCAAAAATTCCAAAGACCGATGGCAGCTACATACATATATTAACCACCAAATTGAATATATGACCTTAATAAACTGGGATATGTTTTGGATATGTCTTCAGTTTTTGACTAATTTTAATTAATTAATTAATATTTTAGTAAAAACTAAAGTTTCTATTTCAAATGTGATATAACATAAAACAAATTGGCATTTAAAAATTTTACATTTTTCCCTTGTTTAAACTTTATAGCAGTTTAAAATTTTTGCTAGACACTGTGCATTTTGAATGTATGTATCAGGTGTAAAACCCACAATTTCGTTTTTCGGCGGTAATTTTGATTTTTAACCACGAAATCAAAATGCTCATCTTTTAACCAAAGCAACAGCTCCTCCAGCCGCTGATCCCCTGATACCACATCTGATGTTGTCAAGTCTTTCATTCGGGCTAAAATTAAATTAAATTTCAATTTTCCCATATATTTTGGAAATTTCATCAACTCATCCAGTATCGTTGTAGTAGTGACTAGCTATAAGAAACCGTAACTTGTCTAATAACCATCAAAAAGCTAAAAACAAAAGTCGAGCCAGAAACTCCAATGCATGCAAATAATTTAAAATAAGTAGTTTACCTAATTTATTTATATATAAAATGTATAAAATAGCTGACTAAAGTCGTGTTTTGGAAACATAGTTTAAGTTTACATTTAATCATAATAATAATAATAAATAATAAAATTACGGAAACAATAGAAATAAATATTTAATTTAACACATTAAGTACAAATTTTCAGTGATAAATGTTTTTTGTGAATAAATAAATAACAAAAATGATCGAAAATGAAATTTTATAATAAATAACAAAATAAATTGGCTTAGTAATTATCGATGGTATGTGGGAGAGTAAAAGTAATAAATAAATAAGCATATTTTCCATATGCATTCTATAATGATGTACAATTCAACTAGCTGCTTAGTTTAGATTCATTATTTTGTTTTAAGTATTTGTCTTGCTTCTTTTTGGCATTTTCTTGTACACGGTTTGGGGCACAGTTCAAAGCGCTTGGGGGTCGAGGGACAGGGGACAAGGACACTGGGCAGATCGTAGTGTTTTAAGAGTTTGCCCTCGCCATTCGATCGTTCATAACCCTATACTTAACACTGATTACCTTAAGAAGCCGGATAACATCCCTGACAACGCAGAACTCGGGCAGAGGAAAGCCACCGGCGAGCGGTTCCGGGAGCACATCGATCCATTTGCAGCCGAGCATGCCTTCGGCCATGGCCATATTGTGCTCCAGCTTCTCCTTGAATATATTGAAGATATCCCTATTCGATTTCAAGGGCAGTTCTTTGATCACACGAGTCAACATCAGATTCATCTTTGTCAACGAGCTGACAATCTTTTTTAGCTCGTCATCAGGCTTCATTGTGTCGCTGCCATTGTACGAGTCATAGGAGGATTCATTCATCAGCGGATAGTCTATCGGCAAACTATGCCAACTGTACCTCTCCTCGGCTGTCTGCAGCGTCAATTTCATCTCCTTATCCAGCTGTAAGACGAAAGAGATGCATTCCGAATGGGGTTAGTTAGTTAGTCGGCAAACATGAGGAGTATCCTCATTCAATTTTTGGGGGCTGTGGCAAGACTCACCCAATCTGTCAGCAGCTCCACAATGGATCTACAAGTTATATTGCTGACTTGTTCAGCATGCCTCAATGTCTCGACAGTTATATCCATGTTTTGCTTGCAACTGAATCCCACCTTCTCCTTGCTATGCTCCATTCCTGCGGACCGCAGGTGCACGTGATGCCGATGCGGCAATATCAAGTGGCGACCAAGTGCGCGACGTGGCAACGCCGCTGTGCTCGGTAAAAAGCTGGTTATGACTATTATCAGCACTGTTGCAAGCAGCCAATAGGTGCTAGTATCTGCAAGTAGCAATATAACAAATATTCAATTACAATCAATTCAATTACTATTTTTCTTTACAAATATGAAAACATTATTTTAATACCATTTAAAAGTTACTCTCATTAAGTTAATGGTTATTCAAGGAAAAAAAACATATCTTCCTGATTACTGGGTATCTACTTATCCAGTATGCTCAACTAAATAGTGTTGCTTCCTGAATTCAGAAAAGTATTGTAAATGCCCGATGTTTTGCTCTATTTTATAATATATAAAAAAATTGTGCGAATATATGCCACACTCGGAGGGCAGACCCCATAAAGTATATATATATATATGCATATATATATATACATATACACATATATATATATATATATATATATTTGATCAGAGTCAAGTTTTACTTGTTCTAGTTAGAATTATTTGCCTGTGCTTTTTCTCTCTCTATCTCTCTCTCTCTATATATATATATATATTTATATGTACGAATGGGAATAAAGATAGAGAGACGAGAACAAAAGGGAACTCGAAGTGGTCACCGTTATTGAGAGACGAGTAGACACTGAGAGAGAGAGTAGAGAGAGAATGTGGGGGAGTTTTGCGAGCATTCGGTGCTAAGATCTCGATTAAAACACACGCGCATTTTAATTACGCAAATAATTCATCCAAATCGTATAATCGTAAAATCGTATAAATGAATATGTACTATTTAGTAAACCCAATCATAATACAAATAAACCCTTATAATAATAAACCCACAGTTAGGGGCCAATCCGGGACTTCGTGTAATAATACTCCAGTTTCCCACAAATGGAGGCTCGTCCAATAATTAAATAATCCAAATCCCACGTATATATGTATATATATGTATGTATATATATATTGCAGGATAAAATTAAGTTAATCAATCAATAATTGCCACAGGTTTTCCCACGCATTGATTCATGTTTATTACAATCTGAAAATTGTTGTGCTGGGCTTTTGCCATGACGTTGATGGCTTCGCTGAGTTTTCGTTGCTGCGGTGACTGTGAAGTCCATTAAACAAACACATTATCACAATATCCACACTCACATACACACACACAAGTACGTAGAAGTGAGATTAGAAGTGCGCGAGACTGAGCGATAGGTGAATCATCTTGGGCTATGAATGCAGGCAGCACAGCTACAGCGCTTGCAACTGTTGCACGAGTAAACACAAACTTACGCATGAGGTTGCAGGACTGGCGAGGGCAGTTCACTGCCTTTGTTGTGAAGCCTTTACGCTCCTGCAGGTGACTGCAACAGGAAGCTGGACACGGACAAGCGATTCTGGCTTGAATTCGGCTATTGAGGCACGTTGCGGAGCCGCCGCATGTGCTCAATATTACTGTTGATGTTTCTGTCGCCATTGAAGTTGCTGTTGATGCGCGCCACAGTCAATATAAAAAATATTTACACATAAAAAAAAAACAATTGCCACGAATGCAAAAGTGATTTGCAATTTTCTGAAGGGTTTTTCGGTTTGTTTATTTTTGATTTGCCGTTAAATGCTATAATTTGTGTAGCTGTTGCTTGAGGCGACCGGCACAAGTTAACACTTCAAGATCTGTTACCTATTTAAAATTTGGTTGCGCGCGCAGCATTTAAATAATGTGCGAGAGCACGGCCCGAACGCTAACCTCTAACACACAACTACACAAATATACAGCTACACAGGTACACAGTTACACAGGTGCACCTACACAAGTGCACAACGGTGTTAACTGACGAAGACAACTGATGACGACAATGGGTAGACAGTAATTGTCAGCCAATCGTGTGTTGGCAAAGCGACCACACGACGACACGAGCACACGCACACACACACACACACGCACACGCACACGCACAGAGAGAGATACACACACACACACACACTTGCAGAGCAAATGATGCACACCAAAAGCGCCGTCGCAGACAACGCGACGTGATGTCAGCAGCGAGAGAGTGAGTGAGTGAGTGAGTGAGTGAGAGAGAGAGAGAGAGTCTGAGAGTTGACTTTAGCTGTAGCGACTCTATTCTTGGCACGCGACAGCAGCAAAAGTTTGAGCGAAAACAGATGTACAGATAGAGAGAGAGAGAGAGAGAGATAGAGGGCGAGAGGCAGGTGTCGAAGCCTCAACATGACTCAACGGCAATGTTGGCTTTTGAATAATTCCTGTTGATATGTTGGTACTTGTTGCTTATTATTTGCTTCTTCTTTCTTCGGTCAGGGAGAGCTTTAATTTATGCGCACGCTGCACGCTGCACGTTGCATGCCCCAAAACGGATGTGACATTGAATTTTGCAATGCTTCGCTGCATGTTTATTTGCTTGATTTTTAGTTAGATTTATATCTGTTGTTGTTGTTGTTGCTGTTCAGTTGCTCCGTTGCTCCGTTGCTCCGTTGCTCAGGCTGTCGTGTTCATTATTGTTTTGCGGCACTGCTTTCTAGTCACCTCTTCTTTGCTGCACTTCCGCTCTTCCGTTTGTAGCTACGTATTTAGCGGAGTCCCAGTCATTGTCCCGGTTTCCCAAGCACCCCTCTCCACCCACAAGCGATCATTCCTTATTATAGTTGCATAGGCGAATTTGGTCTAGCAGATACCCTCCACTTGGCATTGCAACATAGCTTCTGGGGCAACTTATGTGCTTAATAAGTAGAAAAAACCAAAATGTATATTTTTTCTATCTCAGATTCATTGATTGATTTGAGATTGCTTTGAAAATAAAAGCCTTGATCTGAGAAACTCTAACTCGAAATCAGCTCGTCGTCTTTGAATCCTACTACCTGTTTGCTTACCCATTTTAAAGCGGTAGCAAATATTTGAAGCTTCTTTAGTTTCGTGGAAGATTAATAAGCACTGTTTTATGCAACATAGTTAAAAGCACCATAAAAAAAACACGAACACCTTTCATAGGATATCGAATTTAAGTTTAACACTTTGCTATTTTAGTAGCATCTATATATTTTTCACATAATTTGTATTGCACTGTGTGTGTGTGTGTGTGTGTGTGTGTGTTTTATTTATTGCTGCCGTTGTTTATTGTACTTAATGCTTCCTGCTGGCTTTGGCATTTCCGATCTGCGCGTTTTTACAGTGTGTGCAAATTAATGAACAATCGGCAATTGGCATGCGTAAATAATGCGCCTGAAGACAATGGAGCGAGTGGCCACAAATCGTATAAGAGTCGTGTATGTTGTATTCCCCACTCGAGTCAAGTCGAGTCGAGTCGAGTTAACTCGACTCTTCTACCAAATGCAATCTTAAATCACTCATACGTCCAGCTGGAGAATATGTGGCCCATCCATTTGAATGCAGCGACTAATATAAGTAATAGTGACTAGCATAAAATCCATAAATATAAATCTAACACTTATCATAAAAAACAAATATATATATATAATACTAAATAAAATATTATCGATTATGCTGCCAAAATCTTGGCAAGAAATGATCAACATCGGACTACTATAGTATATAGCTACAAATTTATAACTGAATTTAGAAGTGAGCTGTTTTTGGCAATATTATCATAATCATATATACCCTTCAATTTGAATAATTCCCAAATATACATCTAAAATTTGCTTATGAGATACAAATAATGTATGTCATAAACTTTCCCAAAGGTAAATGATTTAATTCATTGTTTTTTAGGTCCGCCTGTCTACCAAGAGCTGGAGATGGATCTGGCGCCCCAAAGCCCCCTTCCCCTCTGCCTGTTTCCACACACAGTATCTCCTCCTGTTGCGGCGATGACATCGCACTAAATTTATCTGCTAATTTTCGCACATGAGGTGCGAACCGTCAACGATATCAACTTATCTGTGTCTCTCTGCAAATGTACATACATATGTACATATGCATACATACATATCTATATAGCAATTGCTGTTGTTGTTGTGCTCATTTATTGACGCAAAGAAGTTGGCAGCGTCACTTGAAGCTCGTTAAGGGTACTCTTTACAGAGTGTTACTTATTTAGAAATGACGACCACATTGCATAGTGACGTCCTCAATATTCATATTTCACATCCGCTGCCTCTGTCGCAGTCGCAGTCACAGTCACAGTCACAGTCGCAGTCGCAGTCGTATCCGTTGCTTGGATGACCACAAGCAACATATGAATAAATCGTTGGAACCACAGCGTTCATTATTATTTGTTGAGTAAATAGTATCAATGAGTACGAGGAATCCATTCATAAATTAACCGACCTCGGGCTATATTTATTAACTGCCAGTTCCGGCTTCCATTCTTAATAATCCCGTTGATAATGAAACCATAATTTTATTCATGCTTTATTTATTTACTTATATATATATTTATATATTTCTTATCAGCAGCACATGACGGTGTGTCAATGAATGAGTGAAACTGCTTTAAGAACACAATAGTGACCCCTAAGGTGACGATGAAGTGTGCTTGCGGCTCCCAGGCGGATGCTGCGCTCGATGATCAGTGAGGCATTTAGCAAATAGCTACCCCGGCAAGCTCAACCAGCCCCTGCGGTTTTTCGCTAAACGTTCAGTTTGCTTTTAGCACAAGTAAAGGCGCCAAAAAACTACGACGGACAGACGAGTAGTCGGACACGGAGTTTGCTGCATCATCTTTTAAAATCATGGCACGAAAATAAGAGTCAATTCAATTGCGAGGGCAGCCAACAGGCATTTGGAAATCCCCCGAAAGCAAAGCACCTGCTTAGTCCGGTCTATTGTTTGTCTCTCGCTCTCGCTCGCTCTCCCTTCCCTCTCTCTCTCTCTATAGAGAGAGCTCTATCTCTCTCTCGCTATGCCACTCGTCTATCAATCTGACTAGCTAACTGACCACAGACAAGCTTAGCGACAAAGTTGCTATCTGACAGCTGACTGCTGATAGATAACCAGCGGTCGACAGCCGACATCCGACACCCGACACCCGACAGCCGACAGTCGAACGCTTCCAGCAGGTAAATCACCGAGCGAGAAACCCAACACTCAATATTTATTTTTATGTTTAGTTGCTATACCCTGTATTTGGAGTAGGCCAACAAGCGGTATATACACATCTGCAAATTTGTATATTCATCATATATGTGGTTAAAAATATTTTCAATTTCTATGACAAATCGATTCCATTATATGACCACTAAATGGGCATGAGCGAGTAATGCTCAACATTGATATTCTGCTAAGGCGGATGAATCAGGCGTCGTGAATCATGAGCTCTACAACTGAGCAGAGGCTGCCAACACACATTATTAATAAGACCATCTTGAAGTTGAAGTTTATATATATATCATATATATATATTTTTTTTTTTTAATGGGTATTGCGTAGTGTAAGCATATCTTAGACATGGCTCAGACCGCTCTTCGTCATCAACGTCATAAGTAGTGTGCTCAATCATCATCACTAACTGGCACACTCAATTATTTGGCCTTGTCATTAGGAATGGGGGCCTGGGAAGTACTTTGCCAAATGTGACGTTGCCAAAAGTAAGCGAGTCAAACTCAAACAATCGTCGCGGAGCAAATAAGAGACAACACATGGAAAGACTGAGTTAACAATGAAAAGAGCACATCCATTTCAGAGTCGAGCCCATCTCTGGCTGTATGAAGACAGCTTTTATTTTTGGAACTGGCGCTCTACTCAATTACATTGAACAATGATCTGGTACATAGTTCGTCACACATAGATTTTCTGGCGAACCGTGGGGAATCCGAGTTGTTTGCCTCAATTGGTGGGTCTAGAGCAAATCTAACGCCGTTCTATTTGTTTTGGTCGGGTTTTTTTCTTGTAATTTGGTTTGACGCATTTATATAGATACATGACATTGTTCGCCTATGTAATAAAACTTATTATGTCACATTACGTATACGTCATGATTTAAAAACGTTTAAGCCGTAAACTGTAAAAGTACGGCTTTACTTACCTTACAAGGCGGCAAGGTGAACTTTAGGCTAGGCTTGAGATGTGCTGGAGAGTGCTGTGGAGCTAAACAGATAGAGAAGAAAACAAAGTTAGCTAATCAAGTAAGCAAATAAAAGTTAGTTGATTGAACTAAGACGCTGACAGACTCATTCATTAAAATAGCTTATCACCTCAAGTCATTTGCAATGCGTTTTTTCTACTCCCTCCACTATTCATAACAAAATATGCAAATTTTTGATTTAAAAAAAATATTAGAAACAAAAAAATAGATACAGAAAAATAGCTCAGACCCAAGACCCAAGACAAAAAGAAATTGAAAAAGTATATCGTTTAAGATATGATCATAAAATATAATATGATATTAATTAATCATGTCGCAAGAAGTTTGTGCTGCATACTTTTAGGTACTAACAAAAATTCAAATAATTTGGTGAAATTTAGGAAATTCTGTAGAGAACTCTTAAATATGGAACCTAAACCTGAACGAGCCGAGAGGGCGTAAAAAAGCATTGAAACTAAGTCACTCCAAAATTATAATGATCGTTCCCCTGATAGACGTTCTCCTCCACGCTGAATTTTTGTTGGTTGCCAAAAATGTGCAGTAAACATTTCTAACGACATTTCAATTTGATTATAGGCTTGAATTCGATTAAGTAAATAAAATAGCGGAATTTTTCTTACATGCCAAATATATTTGAATTCACAGAAACACTTAGTTGCCAGGATATATTTTCAAAGATATGGCAAGCTGCTGTGGTCAATGTTCAAAATCAGACCCGTGCCTTAAAAATTGTGTTTATGAAGTCGTGTTTAAAGTTTTTATTCATTATTTAATTGTTTTTATTTTCACACCGTCCGTTCGCAGGCGGTTTTTACGTCAAACGCAGGTGCTTGTCCATGCTTAAAGCTTTCAGTGGTTTGTGTCTCGACTAAACATTGTTGCAAAAAGTAATTTTTCAGTGGAGAACTTTTAACGCTCTTATGTTAACATTTTATGTATGTATGTGTTATTACGTAAACACAAAAATTTAGAGTGGGTGGAAATTTGATAATAATAATAATAATAATAATAAAAATAATTATAATAATAATAATAAAATTAGTAATTAATATAAGTAAGAATTTTGGATTTGTGCAATTTGCATCCAAAATTATTTACTTTTTGGAAAAGTAAGTCTCTGGCCCGACTTTCAGCAAATAAAGTATATACTTTATCAGCATGTCCGACCGTCCGTCTGTATGGACGCGTTGACGTCAGAGGAAGTTATTTCTAACTTCAATTGAAGTGGAAATTCAAACTGATTTTATTGTTCAAAATATTTACCTTATTTAGCTTACAGCGTTCACGTATTATGCCGTACAAGGAAAATGTGTACTATATTAATTTTAAATATTTTTGATAATATTTATTAATTCTGATTTTTAACTTTGATTAAAGTGGTCACTGCTACTGTACCTGTACCTAGCTAGGGAATTTTTTACCCTTAACACTATATTGTGTTTATTGCAGGATGAAGGATGTTTTGTTAAAATAGTGTTAAATTGTGAACAGAGACTTTAAAAGCTACCGACTTTAAATTTAGAACAAATATTTTCGTATACCATGCGCATATTTTAACGATAACTATCTAAGTTTCGGAATTTTCAAGATTTAAAGATTTCATCCAGGCCAGATAGGAAGCACCAAAGTTATTAACCAAAACGTCTGCCTCCATATTGGTTGCCACATCACTCAGCGGGTGCAAGCATTTTCTGTATCCGCGTGCTTTTCTGAGAAGCGGCAACAGCACAATAATCAAAGCGAATGTAAATATGTGTGTTTTCTGTCAAGCTGCGATGATATTGATGAATTCGTGCATACCTACGCACATATGTACATACATATGTAAATACGTATGTTTACACTTGCTTGCGGTAATTTCAGTTCGGGCTGGTGAATAAAATATATTAAAAATAAAAAAAATATTATTAATATAAATGAGAGCACTTCCACATCTGCTTAAATTTGAGTGTGTAAAACTGTTTAAAGGGAAATTGGTTAAAAAAAAAAATATATAATGTAATTCAGGGTATTCCTTAGCTCTCTCGACTATAGCAGTCTTACTTGTTACTGTTATAAATTGGCTACTGGATTAGCACCAATTCAGTCGTCTTCATTGTATCCATAAAATGTTGCGGATGTCCTCTGCCAGATTGTAAGTTAAGATGAAAAACAGAGTACAAGAAAACTGTGTACTCGTATACTTTGTACTCAATGGCTTGCATTTAATTTTCATATTTGTGTGGTTTGTGTGTTGCCTGTTGTATGTTGACTGTTGACTGTTGCCTGTTGCGGCGCTTTGGCGCATACCAGCACTTAACACACAAGCCAAGCGTTTGCGTGCCCCTCCCACAAATATGGTGCAGCATGAGGCGCAGCTGAAAAGCGGGACGGGTCCATGCAACCGAACTTCGTACAGTTTGTTGGCCATTTTGCCAATCACCTGACCAAACGCTCGCAGCTGGTTGCTTAATGCGACCACCGCTGTGAATGTTGCTGGAGGTGCTCCCCGATGCGGAACGCTTTTGCCAGTTTTTCCAGTCATTTGTCGCATGAAGCGTATTCAGATTTAATACTGGATCCGGGCCACTTTATCTCTCCTTCTGTCTCTCTCTCTCTTTCTCTCTGTCTGTCTGTTTTCTCTGGCGCTTTCCCTTTATATTCCCTCTCCATCTCGCTGAATGACTTCTGATTGCCCGATGCCAAATTTGTGTTGCATACAACGTGGCGTGTTTGATTTATGACCCGCTGCTTGCCAAACCCACACACTCTTAAACACACACAGAGACGCACATCTAAATCCAGGCAACTGCAGCAAACGTGGCAAATTCCATAAGCTGTGCCACCTGCTGTGGCTGCAACATCGACCTTCGTTGCACAGTGTAGACTATTATCAATCACGCACACAAATGGCAATAAACCGAAAGCTGGAGCACAACAAAAATAACTCAACTGATTATTGGCCATTCTTCTACCAGAAACACAAACGTATAACATCATCCGGGCTATAAACAATGTGTAACATTGCTGCATTTATAAAATTGGATTAAAATATAGTTTGTTGATCCTTGGCCTTATGTCTTATGTCATCGCCAAAATAATATTTGAGTCGAGTAAAAATTGGATCGTAAGCTTACCTGATGTTTCCACACCCTTTCGAAATAAAAAGACAAACACATACACAGAACTATTTATTTGGTAATATATATGTTTGAGTATATTTATGTATGTAAATACAGCATATGTAAGTGTATGTATGTAGATGGGGCAGCTAAAGAACTGCTCCTCGCAGGACATCAGTGCATAGCATGCAACAAATGTACACCTCAAATCCACACACACAGATGCATATGCCATCTGTATTGGGGTATACGTACATATGTACGTGGGGGTTTGGGGGAACTTCTCATATATATATACATGTATATATATATATGTAAATATATAGTGCTTACATGTATAAGTAGGTGTATACATTTCATTACATAGGTATGTATTTGTATATAGTATGTATATATATATATATATTTATTTATATATAGTTGTAGCTTTTGTATTGTTTATTATGTGTCATCATATGATTGTTACATTCAGTTGCATTTTGAATTTGTTTCTTATATTTTTTGTTTTTTTTTTTTTGGTTTTTTGGTTTTTTTTTTGTGTTTTCGAAACATGTTTATCGACTTATACATTTTGCATATCTCTATCTCGCTTACTCTGACTCTTTTCCTACGCATATCTCTACTGCTCTCTCTCTCTCTCTCTCTCTCTCTCTATTTCAGTTTTTCACTTATTCGCGAGAAACTTGTTCAACATTATTTACATCGTTATATAAGTATTTGGAGTACCATATATACATTTATATAACTGTTGTCCTTGATTCCTCTTTGTCTACTCATACTACTTTATACTAAATTATGCGTAGTTTTGCCCACTTTCCCCCCGGTTGCCAACAAAAGAAATCAATGGAACCACTCAAAGAGTAGCATTTCCATCTGTTCTTGCCTCTTAACAATTTACATACTTGACATGTTTTCGCTTGGTTAATTTTTAGAGTGTACATTTAACATATTTTCCATTTTATTTTTATTATTCGTTTGGCTGCTTTTCTGCCACTTTTCCTTGGCTGCGCACTTAACAAATGCATCAAAAATGAAAACTATTAATTAAATTAATACCTCAAATTGTATTCAATTATTTATTTATTGTAGACTAAGTGCATTCCACAAACATTTAAACCAAAGCTGAATAAATTAAAAATAATTTTTTACAATTATAAGGAACAGTTATGCCAAAATGGAAAATATATAATGTAAATAAATTAAACTTATGTACAACAACTAAACGAAAACTCTTCTGCCAAATCTCAACTTAAAATCAATTCATTTCCAATGATAAACGCTTAAAATCAATCTTAAAACAATTTTCTACTCTTAGTAATTTTAAAATAATTTATACCTAGTGACTAATTGCATTTAAAATAGGTTTTAGCTTGTAGAATTGTGAAAGAAAAAAGAAAATCAAAAACAACAAATCGAAAATGAAATTTGTTTGAGTTTCGTTAGTTTTCCATTTCCATCGCTTTTGCAGTGTGCCAAAATATTTTCAAACCCAAATTTGACTCATTATTGATATTGTAGTATGTGAATACATATATATATGTATATGTACATGTATATGTATACGTATGTATTAGTTATGCAATTTATTAAAATGCATTTGTGTTCATTGAGCCGATTTGCAAAAACGACGAGAATTGTAAAGAGAATTGTCAGTAATTTGCATTTTTGGCTATTGCATTTGGCTACAAAGCGAATAAAACACACAAAACATTGATAGATCGGTTCTGGTTTGGTATGTTTTTAGTTAACACTACTAAAGTATTTTTAGTCGGTGGTAGCCGCTTGCTTTCTGTAGTCTTAGCATTAGTCACAGCTTACAACAACAATAACAACAACAACAATAAACACAACAACGACAACAAAACAACAACAATTAGATTCGACAATAGCAACAATTGTATTTGATAAAGTGTCTGTCAGATTAATTTTCATCCTTGGCAAGTCTTTCATTTTTGTCTGTCTGTCTGTCTGTCTCTCTGTCTGACAAAAGCCAAGAAAATAAGAAAAGAAAATTGCTTGCCTCATTTGCATTTTGAAAACACTTGGACAACATTTGCATAGCATTTAGTTAGCAATGTTTCACTCTTTCGGTTTATTATCTTTACTTGTATACCCTGTAATCATCAAACGAATTGAAAAGTGGTTGAATCAACTAAACTTAAGTCATTTATACATCAGGTGGATCAGGAGGTATCCGATCTGGGATCGTAATCTTGGTCGACCAAGCCTGTCTATTCGTCAGTGTGATTCACATATCACAAATCGGACTAACACAGACAGAAGCACCAAGTTTGGTGCAAATGTTGTATACACTCAGAGAAAAAAATGACCTGAACTGGAAATGCCAAACCTTAGCTAAATATTTTATTTCAACTTAATTTAAAAAAAAAAAATACAAATATAAACAGAAATACAACTGGTTTTTTTGTTTAAGGTCAATAGGCGATTTATGGAATTCACGGCCAAGTTTTTGTTGAGTGTATCAATAGCAAATCAAGTATATTTTCCTTCTGGATACCTCCATCCAACAACATTATAAAGAAAATTAATGAAATAATGCGCTAAAGTAAATAAATGCAAACCGTATGTGGAATTGGGTGATGATCACTTAGAAGATACCCTGTTCGGCTACTTTGACTAAAGAATTGTTAGTTGTTGTTCTTTGTTTTTTGCTGATTTTTTTTATTATTGTGGTTTACATGCACTTGTCCTTCAGATATATATATATATATATATATAAATCAAAGAATTTTTGGCATCGTTAAATTGTAATATAAATTAAAAGATATTGTCGCATAGTAAGGTTTTATTTCAGACTTGAAGAACTCAATAAAAAATAGACGTATCTTTTTTAAGCATAGCTGCATTTTTAGGCGTTCCCTTTGGACACTTGTCAATTTGTAAATAATTGTAGCTATAGTTATTTTTTTCAGTGGATAGTTAAGTGTTGCACATTTAGAGTCTAGAGTTAACATTTTATAAATCGATGCACACTGATTGCATCGGAAAATACATTTATTGTTGGGCATTAGTATTTTTGGATATAGAATATAGAATACTACTATCAAAAATAGAACAAAGGAAACTTTACGTTTAGATTTTGTTAGTTTATTTATTTATTTATTTATTTTTTTTTTTTTTGCTTACTAGTTTTTACAAATATCTTGTAAATGTTGGATTTTGTATTTTATTTGTATTGTATATTTATATTTATTAGGATTTGTTGTTTATTTTCTTGTACACATTCATTGTATATAAATAGTTCTGCATGTTGTTGCTGCGGTGGGAAGAGAGAAAAAACGGGGCACAACAACAACATGAGCAACAACTTGAACAACGACAACAATGACAACAACAGTTGTAACTAACACGAGCAAAAAATGGACATGTAAAAAACTAGAACAACATTTAATCACTAAATACGTTTCCTTTTATATATATTAGGACCAATAACGGTCGCATTGACTTGTAAATAGTTAAAATACCATTCAAATGTATACATTTATACCGTTTTATATGTATTATTTTTGTTTTTATACTATAGTATTTTTTTTATTATATATATGTATATAAATATTTAGCATTGAAAGTGAAAGTTAACTTTGGGTTACCGCACAGATTTCAAGTATTGTTCAAAAACACACATGGAAATCTAAATACGTTAATTGGGCACATTGATATATAGAAGTACATTCGGTACATACATATATATTCATATAAAACATACACATATATATATATATATATATATATATGTATATTAATATTTGATACCGTTGTATATAAGTACGTATTTCTTACAAAAATACATACACAAGTAAAAAGAAGACTTGTAAGCGAGTGGATACAGATACAGATATAGATACAGATACAGATACAGATAAAGATATGTGGCACACATCTTCACCTGCATCGCATCCACAGAGTGTAGATTATTCGATTCATACAAATTCGTCAATATATATATATATATATGTTTGTATGTGTTTGTACGTATGCTTATAGGAGTGCAATAATATTGTTTACCTATAAGAATGATTGAAGCATACTTGATTGATTGCAATATTGACTGATTGTTTGTTATTTGTCCTTTCCGTGCGTTTCTACCAAAAATTGCCAGTTTCTTAAAGCTCTCAAATTTTGTATCTTGCCTCTCCCTTTGCATAATTCAATAAACAAAGTTATCCGTGCAATTTGCCATCATTTCGCAAATGGACTCAACTTGAGTTCGATTTTGAGTTGGATGTTGATTGATACATATGTAAAAGTGGTAGTAATGTATGTATATTTCATATACATACAACATTTAACATCAATAATTACGATTGCATCTCTATGCATATTATTATTAATATTCTTTTAATTGGATATTAATTAGCATTTGGTTATTAATGTGTTTCTGTTAAGTAAGCTCAAATTGCAACTGCAACAATTACAATTACAATTGTTGTACGACTTACAATTTTGTGGCAACACACATGTGTATGTGTCAATAAACTTGAATATTATTCAAGTTATTTATTATTATAATGGAACCTTACGACCGTCTCTCAGTTTCTCTGTTTATGGATTCTGCATTTAAGATTTGAACGCATCTCAAGTCGAAAAATGAAAAGAAAAGATACAAACTAAATCATCTACAATAATATATCCCATTAGGAACTGCTACACAAGGTCTTTTGCACACTTATAACATTTATATTCATTATTCATTATTCATTATTCAATATACTCAATATTATTCAATATATTTATTTAACGTAAGCCGAACCCAACGTATTCGATTGTATTCTTGCTGTATATTTGTATTTGTATATTTATATATGCATATAGATATTTGATTTTGATAATTTGTATATGTATCGTTTTCTGATATGGGAAACTATCCACATTTCGTTCGCATTTGTTTCGCATTATTCGTTATCTAAAAAAAAATTGATTTATAACCATATATGTTGTTATATATTTTATAGTTAGTTGACACATTTATATTGGCTGATATTCTCAAAAATTGCTCCACATCTAAAAAATAGTGATATATATATAAATATATATACATCTAAATATATATATATTTATATGTATATATATTTGCCATTTTTCTATGCTGTCTTTTACTCTACTTGACTGTTTTACTCTTTTCTGCGGTTTTCATTTTATTATTATACATAATATTTGTATTTTGTTATATGTATGAGAGATAAAAATGTAAATGTATGTAAATACATGTATATCTATCGAAATACATTTGTATGTATATATATGTTTGTATGTATATTGTTCACAATATGAAGGTAATATGTCAATCGGCACTCATTCGCCACGTTTCCCTGCCCTGCGATAATCACAAAACTCACCTGCAATGTTGCAATACAAATTTGTATCGTTATCGTTATCGTTATCGTTTCTCTGCTATCTGTAAAAACTTATCTAAAATGTTCGTCCCACAATTCACCGTTACTCTTTTAAAATGTACGCATTTAGCCAATTCGTGTTTGCCGTGACAATTGTGAAAAAAAATTGAAAAGGTTTTTTGTACTCGCTACCAAAAAATGTTGCTGCCAGAAATGCAAGTAGCCCCCTGCAAAGGTACAAAACGAAAGAAAATTAATAGTTTATGGCTTAAATGTAATATTATCGAATTAGGGACATTTAATAGCTACATCTGTTTTACAAATAAATGGGATATACAAGAATTACCTGTTGTCCCGTCACTCGCAGCCTGATCCCATCATCCATCCATCCAGTGCTGTCCGCCTACTTGCGTTTCTTAATTGAGAATTCACTTCACAAAGAGATCCTTAAGTGTGGCGCACAAAGAGGCGTCACACGTATCCTTGGAATCATCCTCGTCGCCCTTGCCGAACCAATTGAGCGTGGAGCGCATCGCACGTCCGGCCTGCGACTGAGCAGAGCTGGCTGCTGAGCTGACAGCGGATTGGCGCGAGCGGCGCCCACCACCGGAGCTGCCGGCGGCACCCGACTCCTTTGGAACGGCGCCCTTGCTGCCATCCTTGCTGCCACCCGAACGGATGCCAGTGGATGTGGAGGCGCCGGCGGGATTGGCGCTGCTGCTGCCAGCCATGCTGGCATTGGAGCCCTTCCGCAAAAAACCCTCGATGGCGGTGCCCAAAATGTTGGCATCCACAATATTCGCTTTGGTGGCATCGGCCCAGCTCTTCTTCTTGCTGCGCGGCTTTAGCTTCGGCTTGCCAGAATCGCCACCAAGTGGATCCTTCTTCTGCAGACGCTCCAACATATCCTTGGACAATGCCATGGCGCTGCTCTTGCTGCGCACGCTCTTCTTGCGAGGAGTAACCGGAGTCGTTTTTATACCAAACCAACCCGAAATTGCGGCCGAGCTGTTGTCCTGGGCCTCGGTGACCAGCTGCTTGGCATTGTTCAATATGGACACATCAAAACTGTTCGAGCGTGTCGAGCGGCCAGCGTTCGGATCGAGCAGCATGCTCGAACCACCCTGCCCGGCACAGGGAGTGGGTGCGGCGCTGGTGGTGCGCCCACGTGCCGCCTGCTGGAATGTCTGGCTCAAGAAGGGGCTTGTGGCACTGTTGCCAGTGGCTGCCGACGAATGGCTGCTAGACGAGCCACCATCTGGATCTGGACGGTGGCCAGGATCCACACAACTACTCGAACCGGTCAGCGAGCTAAAGATGCAAGCCAAATCCGTGCGACTGCCCAGCAAACCCAATCCACTGCCGGACTTCTTGCGTCGCGTCGATGCACGTGCCGATGCCGGCATCTGTGGCGAGACACTCGGCGGATGCGGATACTCTGAGGCCCGACGATATACGTTGGCGCCACCAGCACCGGCCGGCGGGCACTCGGAGTAGCGTCGATTGGTGTACCGTTTGCCCGGTGCACCAGCTCCAGCCTCATCCACCGTCTGCACCTCGCACACCTTCTCATTGCTCGATGTCCACAACTTCAAGCGTGCCTTCCGCGACTGCAAATATATATCATCCATAATGTCCAGCTGCAGATTATGGATGCTGCCAATGGGGTCTGTCGATGGCGGTCCCGTGTTGCTCTCCCGCCTGGAATTAAGCACTCGGCTGCTGCTGCATTATTCAATTAAAAAGTGCGACACAAAATAATGGTTACAAATAAATTTCTATTTTCAACTATGTAAATGGAAAATCAATAAAATTGATTTATGAAATTTCCTAGATTTTCAATATATTCCAAAAAAATTGTGACAAATATTCTTAATACGAGTACAAGTCTTTTAACCGATTGTTCCTATGACAGCTATATAATATGGTGCAAAGTTGTGACTTACCCCTGGCTTGATGGATATGCGGAGACGGACTCGCGGCGCGAGCGTCCAAAAAATGTGGTTGGCACCTTCGAAATGGTGACCACCGAGTGGCGACGGCCCGACGGAGCCGGCGACTGCGAAAGCGTTGCCAAGAAAGCGGCCTCTTTGGGCGTCGGACCGGAGCCTTCGCCGCCACGCTCGGATAGACGACGCACCTGGCTGGCGGTGATGCCATCGGTCACCTGCTGCGACGGCAGCGAGTGTTTGCGTGCCTCGCGCGGATCACGCCACGGTGACAATAAATATGGATTGACTGGCGAATCAATGTCCAAGCTGGCACGATTCGAAAAAGTGTCCGAACTCTCCGGCTCCAGTTCTTCCGGCAAATTGGATTCCTCTACAACGATTAGCGGCTCTTGCTGTAGTCCGTGTCCGGCATAACCCGGTGCATATGGCTGCTGTTGTACATGGGGATGGGGATGGGGATGGGGATGGGGATGGGGATGGGTGTGTGGATGGAATTGGGGGTGGGGATGGGGATGAGGTTGTGGTTGTGGTTGGCCTGGGCCACCGTTGAAGCGTACAAACGGCGAACCACGCAAGCGAAGCGCATCTAGAAAATATTAAAAAGAAAAATAAAGAAAATTAATCACTTATAATAAACATATTCCCCCTTCCCCCCTCCCCCCGCTCACCAATGGGGATGTTCATTAGTGTTGTTGTTGTTGTTGTCGTCATTTCGCACACTTACCCATTTCAACAATTGCTCAATTGGTAGCCAGTTGGGAATTTGCTCGTCCTCCGTGCGTGTCCTTGCTGCAAAAGCCGAAGGGAAACCACGCATCAAATAAACAGTCAGTCAATAAATGGATGTGTGATGTGTGTGTGTATGTGTGTGTGTGTGTGTGTGTGTGTGTGTGTGTGTGTGTGTGTGGTGTGTGTGTGTGTGGGGGGCAGGTTAAATAAAGCCTGCTCATATTCATCTCAGTCTGCTCATTATCCTCGTTACAAATTGCAAATGGCAGGAAAATCATGCATCAAAGTAATTAAAGCTTCGACTGCCTTGGGATTTGATGGTTCGCCAGATCTGCTCTTGCTTTTATATTGAATTCAAACTTGCTCCCCCTCAGCTAGTGCATATATATATATATATGTATATATATATATGTATGTATATACCCGCAGTGGCCATAATAAGCATAAAATTATGCAAAAGTTGAAATTACATTTTACCATTACTCAAATACCGCAAGGGTCGGTCGGTATCTGTTGTAGCCATGGAGAACTGCTTCTGCTTCTGCTTCTGCTTCTGCTTCTGCTTCTGTCCCGGACATTTGTACACCTCATACCTGGAGTGGGTATGGCCAACTAACTAACCAGCTAACCAAGCAGTTACCGTGGCAACGACACTTCTTGCAACACGACCGCATAACATCAGTAGCAAGTTTTGCTTTGACGTCAGTTTTGAACATTAAATTGAGGCATGTTAGTTGGCAATGGTTGTGGCATGCCACGCAGCGAGCAGGTGTAAATATTACAGGGGGCTTAAATAATTATAAAGTTTTCTAGTATTAACGCGAGCACTTTTGCTTATGTGTTTATCGTTGACTGAATTCAGCAAATTAGCGTTTGCAGCTAACAGCAAATTTGCTGGCTTATGGAGAGATTTGGAAAGGTCAAAACTAAAACAAAATTTATCCACTAATTAAAATTTGGTTTTCACTACAAATAAGTAGAAGAAGAAGCACTCGCATCATAATCCTATTAGTTGCAGCAGAGCTGCAAAAATAATGTTTCATTTCGATTCGGTTAAATTAGATCCCAAATCCCAAAATCGTATCCTTAAATTGTACTCGAATCAATTGTTTGCTGGATTCGCAGAGGATTCTGAAACCGATTTATTTATTTATTTTTTTTTCATTTATGCTGCATTCATTGTTTGGGGCGAATTTCAAGTGGGTCAGTTGATCAAATTGGTTGCCTTTGTCAGGTTGGGCTGCAGTTCGCGGTCCCATTAGGCTTCATAATTGGCAATCAACAGCAAAGTTACCGCTTTGTGTTAAGGTTAATTATACCGTTACAAAATGCTGCGGCCGGTTGCAAACACGCCCACAACATGACGACCTTTTCACATCTGTCATCTTCCCTGCCTCGCCATGCGTGCCACAAACAACTGCATGTCCTTTGTGTCCTGTCATGGGAGTATCGGTGGTTCCAGTCCTGGCAAAAAGCCTCATTCAAAATTGTGGGTCAACCTTTTTTGGCTAGTTCCTGTTTTTTTGGGTAACTTTAATGCCAAAAAATTGGCTACCAATTGAATTGCCTTAACTTGAACGTGGCAAAACGGTCTCTCTCTCTCTTCCCCCCTTCTCTCTCTCTCTCTCTCTCTCTCTCTCTCTCTCTCTCTCTTGTCTATATCAAAAGTCAATCAGTTTTCCCATTCCGATTTCCCAGTTGTTGCATGCCCCATTTGTATGTGTTGCGTCGCTTGATTGATCGGCTGAATCGCTGACCAAATGTCAGGCAAAACTATTTAAAATTATTGAGCGATGGACAGTTTGTCAATTTGGAATATTGGCAGATTGCCGTCGTGTTGACAGATTGACACTGCGGCGACAGTTGGTAGTTTGCCGTGTGCCGTGTCCTCGTTTGTTCGTTACGTCCTCTTCTGTCCAGTCCTGTCCTGTCCTGTCCTGGGAGCCTATTCTCCTGATGCTGTTGACCTGCATCCTGGTTGACTACTCAATATAGCGTCAGTTAATGGAACATTGACAACTACTTTAAATGGCTAAAAGCTTCCATGAGCTATATTTACATATACACACACACACATATATATATATATATATATATACATACACAATATATATAAAAATAGGCGACTGATTTGCTGACATGTCCCTAGAAATGTCCGTTTGAGAATTAAAATTCCCACACTTCTAAGCTTGAGGCCTGAGTTGGTTCGATGATGGAGTAATTAAATGTATCAATTGTAGCCCTAATCCCTGCCCATCCATCACATGTCATATGTCCATCTCCATCAGGAACTCACAACCACAGACATAAAAGCGGAGAGGGACGCACTGGGATTCATTTAAGGACCACAATTCTGCAATTTTGCAAAAAGTCATGACAATTGAAATGCAAAAGGAATAAACTGAAAAAAATTGGATATTTTAGGCATGACGAATATAAAATACCCTAGCAGACCGCAGACAAATTTTCAAGTTGAGATTTCAAATTTTTTTAAATATTTTGCTAAATTCAGAATGGATTTTTTCAAGGAATTGTATTTCTAATTTTTTAAAATTCATTCTATTTGTAAAAATTGGGAAAAAATTACTAACTTAGGGAAAGTCTTGCTAATTTAAATACAATTATTTTCTTATATTTGAAATTATTTCTTAAATCTGGAAGAACTGTTTATTTTTTAAGGAAATTTTTAAAAAATATCAATTGTATTTCTTAGCATAACGAATATAGTATTATTATTCTATTCTAGTATTCCATTTGCGGTAAATATAATAAAACTTTATTTGAAATTTGGTTGGGATATTTTGTTAACAAAACAAGAGAAGGTTTTTCGTGCAAAAACCGATCTTTACTGTGGCAGCTATATGATATAGTAATATAGTAATTCGATTCGACTCGAAAGTGCGGTATTAGTTTCTTGCTGATCAAGAACATATATAGTTAAGTGCGTTGCACAGTGCACGACAAAAGTATTCTACCCGCCGCAAGAGCATTACAAATGGCACAAGCATAACTAACATACGTTAGTGATTGCTTGTTGTTGGCCGAGACCCACCACATGGGTTTTGGCCAAGTGCAGCAGGAAGCTAGAAAAATAGAACTTGAAGCACAACAGTTCCTTAAATCGTCGCTAACTGATTTCTCTATGTGGCTCTCAGGTAGCCTGTTTTGGCAGTGGTTTCAACTTGTCCAATTTTATGAACAATTTGCCAAGAGGGTTTTACTCGTAAATGTATGTGTGTATGTATGTATGTGTGTATGTATATGTGTGTATGTGTATATGTATGTTTAGTATATCCAACTGATATGAAACAGCTGCTCGACTAGATGATTGTGCACAGAAATTGTGTTTGCTTCGCTCGACTTCATTTTGCATCTATCTGCATGAATGTATGTATTTGTGTATGTGTGTATGTATTTGTGTATGTGTGTATGTATGTGTGTATGTATGTATGTATGTATGTATATATGTATGTATGTATGTATGTATGTGTGGACCAACAAGTACATAACTACCGACACAACTTTGAAAATACTTTCAAAATTTAAATCCAATTTGAGTGCATTCGTGAGTGTGTTTTGTGTGTGTGTTTGTGTGTGTGTTTGTGTGTGTGCTTGTGTGTGTGTTTGTGTGTGTGTTTGTGTGTGTTTATGGCCGTAAGTGGATGGCGCTTACGTTGGGGCCACTAAGCTCGCCTAATTGCGGCTTTCCGCACTGACTTTGCCATGCAGTTCGGAGCTTGGAGCTTGGAGTTTGGAGTACTCCGAATGGTCGCTTGGAGCAATGCTGCTCTGACATTTCCTACAATCTGGCGTCAACAAACATGCTTGTGTTGCATGCTGCAAAGCCTTAAAGCCGCTGCCTCCATTACGCATGCACAATCCTTTTGCAAGACGCTCAGCAGCAAGTAGAACACACACACGCACACCCCCAAAAACACACGCACACCCAACACACGCACACCCCCAAACACACACGCAGACTGAGATTTTGGGCTTGTGGATTATAAATTTGTAGTTTACGGCATCGGCATCTTGCATCTTGCTGCTTTAATATGCAACACACACACACAGACACACACACATATATATATATATACATAGTGTCTGGCAGCTTATTTGGAACAGTGTCTAGCAACAATCTTAAAGTGCTATCAAGTTTAAACAAGAAAATATCATCCGGAATCACAACATATTCAGCAAACAGGATCTCAAAAATGCTCTGCTGGAGGAGTGGAGCAGGATCAGCCCAGAAACTACCCGGAAGCTGGTATCTTCCATGAATAATAGGTTAAGGGAAGTTGTTAAGGCTAAAGGATATCATACTAATTATTATCATCCTTATATAAGCTTTAAGACTGTTCCAATTAAGCTGCTTTATGTATTTTGGATATGTTTTCAGTCTTTGACTAATTTTAATTAATTAATTAATATTTTAATAAAAACTAAAGTTTCTTTTTCAAATGTGATTTAACAAACAAATTGGCATTTAAGCATTTTGCGTTATTTTCCTTGTTTAAACTTTACAGCACTTTCAAATTTTTGCTAGACACTGTTCCAAATAAGCTGGTAGACACTGTATATATATGTACATAAATGTATGTATGTATATTTAAATATGCCTGCAGCGATAATTTGGAAACAAAGCTTAAGTCGATTGCATAACTCCAAATTCCAATTCTGAGGCATTTCGCACAATGAATTTAAATATTAAACAAATAATTTGATTTACAAATATTTCAAGTCCTGCTTTCTTTTAAAGACTCCTCTTACGTAACAATTTTTCGAATTACACAGAAGCGTTAAATGCAATAATCAAATTATGTATACGTAACTTGTGTGTGTCGGTGGCAAGGACATGTTGAGTGCGGCTGATGTGTGCAACAACCAATGCCAAAGCCAACTATTTGTTGGCTGCGCACAGCTGGATGCTGGATTGTGGATGGTGGATGGTGGTCTTTGAGAGCTGCCTTAAAGGAAGCTGGCCAAAACGTTGCCGTTTTCAGACAGCTTTTCCTGGCTCCCCCGTTGCGTTTGACGCACGGAGGGAACTCAATAAAGCCACATGTCAAAGCAAGATAAAGGAAAACCAAACACTTCCTGGCCATGCCAGGCCTTGGCCCAAACCGCTGGTGGTCAGCCCCACGGATTGTGGCACAACAATGCTATCGTTGCACAAAGCACAAATCGGCCGTGCAACAGGGTGTCGCCTCACATTACATTTACATGTTGTACGCTTTCTGTCAGTTGCATTGTTTTCCAGCAAAATACAAAGCAGCGCCAATTTTGTGGAAAATGGAAAAAACAACAACCAAAAAAAAAACAAAACATAGAAAGAAAAACAAAAAAGTAGCTGTTTTGTGTGTGTGATGTTGCTAGAAGGCATTCAAATGCGTGTGTGTGTGAGAGAGTGTGTGTGTGTGTGTGAGAGAGAGTGTGTGTGTGTGCTGCCATAATACATTAACGCGGCAAGCGGAAACGGATATGTCACACATTTACTGCCACTGCTGCTGCTGCTGCTGCTGGCAACATTGTGCCAAGGCAGTGGCTGCGGCAACGTGGATGTGGAAATGGGGCACCAAATGGGGAACGGAGGCAGCCGCAGGCAGGAAGCGAAGCGAAAATAGCAATCAAAACTTAACTGAATTGCAGCACATGACACAGCAGCAACCAGCACACACACACCCACTCACACACCCACACACACACTCCCACTCACACACCCACACACACACACCCACTCACACACCCACACACACACACACACATACACACTTTTGCTCTTAAACGAATTAACACGTAAATGCATTTGGCACGGCCAGCACTAACAAGTGCAACAGCAACGGCAACAGCAACAGTGGCAACAGCAACAGCGGCAGCAACGCCAGCTAGGTACAATAACGAAGCAGCAAAAGAGGCAGATAGGGAAATGAGAAAAATTAGAAACTTAAAAGAGTCGTAAAGAAAGCTAAAGTGCTCCCGGCATTGAACATTTGACCACGCCCATCCGGGGACTTATCGGCCATCTACCGATTTCTTTCATGTTTGCATTTTCATTTTTCATTTCTCATTTCTCATCTTTTATCTAGTTATCGGAAAATCCATTAGCAGTATTACATTTTAATAAGCCGAGCTGTTGTCTGCTGACACTTGCTGGAGAGTGTTCTACAAACTTTTTGATGAACATTTCAAATTCAATTTCAAATTCGAGTGCTGTTTGAACTCTTTTTCTCTGTGATATTCCCATTATTGTTTTGTACCATAGAATTTGAAAATTTGCAGCTTACAGATAAGCTACCAGAACTTTTTTTACACACACACACACACAGACACGCCATAATCCGGAGTGCTGTGGCCGTAATTAATGAAACGGGCAGTAGCCATAGTTCCATGGAAACACATGCTTCGTAATCCATCTGCATCCATGATAATCAAGTTGCGCTAATGCCATGCAACATCGAGAGCCAAAGCATTTTGTAAAGTCATCAATCTGAGCCAGAGTATCTGAGCCAGAGTATCTGCCCAGAGTATCTGGGCCAGCTGCAATTTTGCCATCTAACTGTCCTATTTTGCACTCCCCTCGCACTCAGCCCATGTCTGTCTTTTGTCCAGTAATGCGCCCCACAATGTCATTCGGAGACTTGCACTAGCCGGGCCCAGACTCTGGCTGTGAATCTTTTATGGCTATGAATCCAAAACTCGACCAGACCAGACCAGAACAGAGCGGAGCGGAGCAGAGCAGAGCGGAGCAGAGCGGAGCAAACCATATAAATTCGAATTGCCATTGAGTTGATGTTGGCATTGGTTTGGCATTTGGATTGGCATTGGTCCTTCTCCTATTGCTTCTCCTACTCCTTCTGCTGCTCCTTCTGCTTCTCCTTTGAATCTCTGGCTTTTCTTGGGGGTCTGCTTCCAATTTAATCAAATTGAATTCAATTGGATTCGCAAGTTGTTCATTGAATTGCACAGATTATGGATAAAACAAATTTTAATTTCACAGAGACCCGTGTCTGCCACAGATAAATACAACAAGAGCCCAACAATTGTCTGACAATCGCATTTCTCATTTGTCCTAGTCCTACTATATATATATATACATATATATACATATATATATATACACATATATATACTCGTATATATAAAAATTTACTTTTTTGTATGCTTTTTTTGTAATTAAATCTGGCTGGTAATTAAAATTCAGCTGTTGCCATCCACACGACCAGGCAACCTGTCCAGTGTGTGTGTGTGTGTGTGTGTGTGTGTGTGTGTGTGTGTGTGTGTGTGTGTGTGTGTGTGTGTGTGAGCGGAAGCAGACAATACATCAACTGAGCAAACGTCAGCAGAGTTAACGGCAGTGTGTAAGCGGCTTATGGGTTAAACAATGGCTGCCACAAAGGTGCAGAGTGAGCTGAGAAAACAGGTGGTCTGCCTTTGAGGCATGTTGCCTACGCATAGGCCAATCATGGTCCATAGTTTGATTCAATGCTGCCAATTTATTTGCTGCCCGCATTTGGTATTTGCTGCCATTGATTGCAACAGCACTTTTATTACTGTTTTATACAATTGTGTATTTATGTTTTAATTATACTTGCATTGCCCCCAGGCGTTGCCAACAAATATATATATACTATATATATTTGTGTATATATATATATAACTATACATGTTGCATGCTCGGATGTGGACGTGTGTTGCAATCGAAATGCCGCCGGCTGTTAACCATATTATTATAACCACAGCTAAGGGGAAAAGTGCATGTTAAACAAAAGCTTCGTTGGCTGCTTGATTGCTTGCCCAACTAGGAAATACCCTGTAAGCAGCAGAGTTATCGAAAGCTGCAAGCAAAACGAGAATATCGATAAACAACAAAATATTCGAGTAGCAAAACGTGTTCTGTGAAATAATCAGCTCTGAAAGTCCCTGATTTGAAAGGAATTACGGACATTGCATAAAACCAATATACCCTTGTACCCTTTGGTAACAGAGTATACAAAACAATGTGATATTAAAAACGAATTGGACAAATTAAAATAATCGTTCAAATGTGTAATTATTGAATTTTGTATTCTGTCCTTTATTCTTGCGGGAGTTAAAATTAATTAACCAAAAATGAACAAAAAATGCAAATAATAATTTGGCTAATGCAGTTGTTGGCATTCATCAGAAAGGACCAAATTAGCCACAGTTGAATGCAATAAAAATAAACATTAAAGTGCTATGATATATGAGATATTATATATATATTTTACTACTTGAATTACACATGTTCAATTGAAATTGGTTTATTTATTGGGCGTCAACTGAAGTCATTCCACAAATATCAGACTAAAAGCATAATTTACCAATTATTTATCGACATATTATAATTAATTACCTATGATTATGAGACATTTTTTTTATATATCTTTTTTTTTTTTGTTATTGTTTAATCCAATGTTGAACGTTGCTTATAATTGATTACAGTCCAGACAACGGTCGCGGCAGGTTCGCTCGGGTGGCAGGTTGCCTTGCGACATTTTTGTGGTCGGCAAGCTTTATGGCAAATTACCAGTACAAATTCCAAACTAACAAACTTCCTTCTTCGCTCTTCGTTCTTCGTGCCACGCAATTCGTTCTACGACACGCAAGCCGCAAACACATCCGCCGGTTGCTGCTGCGGCTCCTGCTGCGGATGTGGTTGCTTTTGGTCTTGGAGCATCGCATCGCATCGCATCGATTAGATTCCTGACTGCTTTCATTTAATTAAAAATTTATTATGTACCCAAGAGCTGCCAAGCAGCTTGTCTCCCCCTCTCCCCCCCCCCTCCCCCACAATTTCCATTGACGTACAGACATTTTGAGTGAAAGCTGAAAAAGAAACAAGTCAACATTACTTGGTGCTCTTTGCTCCGGAGCAAAACAAATACATAATAACAGGAATTTTCTAGCCCAACACCAAAGAGCCATCAACGCACACCCAAGTCCCTTTCCCCCCAGCAGGGGCGATGGCATGTGTTTCAGCACATGTAAGTCAAAGTTTTTCATTATTTCTCTCTTCTTCTTCTTCTTCTTCTTCTTCGTTTTCCTCCCGTTTTTTTGTGTGTGTTTTTCCGCAGCACAAATTCGGTCTCTGAAGCGGTTGGCAATCATTTCAAATTGTTTCCAATAGTTACTCAGTTAAAAGCTGCAATCAATTTAATCCAATGTGCAGCTTTGCAACGAGTTGCACAGCAGCCATGCCACATTTTGTATTGTATTTCATGTGTTGCAATCTATTTGCACCAAAAATGTTGTTACATTTTTCAGATAGTTTGGCGACGACGCAGCAAAACGGGAATTGATAACACTTAATTATTTTTGGGTTTTCATCGAGAAAAAACAAAACTCGTGTAAATCGATAAATTTCGATTTTTATTGGAAATTCAATTCGAGTTGCCAAAAATTTCGAAATGCTGATGAGATTTCCAACTCTTGCATACAAGAGAATGTGTGAGCATAAAAGAAATAAATTGTTGAATATTTGAGCAGCGGCAGTCCCTGGAGTTGACCCTCGGCCCATTTCCTTTTCCCCCAGCCCCCAGCCCCTCACCCACATCCACACCCAGAAAATCGCCCCTTTTTTTTGGTGGCCATGACCAATGTGGACCCCTCATTCCGCTGCCCCATTCAACTTTCAACTTTGTATCCCATTCCGCATACGCTGTGTTACTTTTAAAGATTTATGGCAGACTGCAAACAAATAAAGCCAAGAACAAAATAAAAATTGAAAATGAGAGAGGGAAAATGAAAATCGAAATGAAAATGGTAATGGTAATGGACGGGTACGCGGACGGGGACGGGTACGGGGACGGTTACGGGTACGGAAACGGGATGGCATCTACAATTTGTGGCATAAGCTTTCGAACTGACCAAAAGTTTAAAGATGCGACCAGTTTTATTTTATTTACTGCAATCTGGCAATAATTTTTTTTTTTATTTTGTTTTTTATTAATTTTTAAAAGAATTCGGCAATCAATAAAAGATGGCTGCCAGAAGCCATAAACTCAGTCTGCTCAGTCCGCCAGCTCGATTTGGGGCCAACAACAAAAGTTTATTTTGCACATACCGCAAATATTTCTCAAATTAATCTCTCCTCGATGAGGCAAATCCGCATCCGAGGCACATTCACAATTTACAATTACTTAAGCAACATCCGACCAGCAGCTCTTCTCGAATTACTCCCCAAATAATCTTTGTGGCTCCTCCACATGGAAGCCATAAATATGCAAACGCTTTTAAAGAACTCGCTTATAATCTATAAATATAAATTAATATTCTATAAGATAAATTAATAAATAATCTATAATTATTAGAGAGCATTTCTGGGAAATAATTTGCTAATAACTATTCTTAAGAAATTTAAAAGCTAAAAACTCCTTTAATCTATATTAGAGAACATGTCCGGGAAATAAATAAAATACTAATAACCATTCTAAAGGAATGTAAAAGCTACTAACTCCATAAGCATTAATCTTCTTGCTTGCATTGGAGTTTAGGCCAACTTACTGTGTGTTAAAAACTACCTTAAAATAAACAAGTAAGAATGCTGTAGTCGAGTTGGCTCGCCTACGATATACCCTTAACCCAGTTGTTAAAGATATATTCTAGTTTTATTAGCAAATTTCCTATAAGATAGTTTGCACTCAAATGTTCAGTTCTCCAAGTGAATTTCTTAAAGAGTATATCGATTGTCATGCCATCTCTTTCTCACACATATGTATACAAATGGATAGAAATGAGATCAAAATGAGAATATATTTTTGAGCATAACTTTGGTGTTTCTTATCCGATCTCAATGAAATTTGGGCAATTGATCAATAATATGTATATGCATATTATGTATAAATTAGAAGACTCTGTGGAATTGTGGAATTTATTGCTATCGGAAATCGAAATGTATCGATAATTCAGAAACGAAGGCAGCTATCGATAAAATAAAGCAAACTTGATCTGCGCCTTGTACACGAGAACTTATATTCCAAATTACAGTCATGGCTATATCTACTCGGCTGTTGGTCCTGATCAAGAATATATATACTTTATAGGGAGATGCTTCCTTCAACCTGCTACATACATTTGCATAAGATCATGATACCCTTTTTACTCATTTTTAATGGGTTAAGGGTACAATAAAATATGCGCCGATTAAAGATGAAGGCAATTACTTGGATACTTTGATTTTATTTTATTATTGTCGTTTAGCCACTTAATGTGGCAATATTGTGTTTTATACATCAATGCTGCGATTCACTGCAGCAAAGCTATCGATTAGTTGCGCTGGACTGAATATTTTAATATCGAGTTACGTTTACAAACGCTCGATTAAAGCTAATATAAAATGTGTATGTGTGTGTGTGTGTGTGTTGGTGTGTGTGTGTGTGTGCAACATATTCAATTTCAAGCCCTTCAGCTGTCAGAGCTGTCTCAACCCAATGTCCACAATCAGTTCCATTTGCCTGATAGCCCACAACCGCAACACAATTCCAATATAGAACCTACGTCCGTTAGGCCCTTGGCTTCAGTCCCCCATCCCCCATCCGCTCCCCTCTCTCTCCAACTTTCCCACTTGCCCTTTATCTTGTTCTTACACTTACTTGGCTGAGTGCCACTTGTCGCAAGGCAAACACTTAAATGGCAAAATGAAACAGCAGAGCTACAATTGAAATTGAAATTGAGAGTGTTTATTCTGAATGATCCGAAATAATAAATGCAGAACCGAAGCGGCAACTTCCTAAGCCATTTAATGTGTTCCTTGGCTAATACCTGGTTTCAAGAAGTTTCACCTTTTGCCACTTCCAACCAGTTAAGAAATGCACTTCTCCCATAGATGACCATCAACCAAAGACATCAAGTGAAATCATCCCAAATCTTAGTCGATAGCTTAAAATATTTGTTCTGAGACAAAAGTCTGACGATTGTTGGTCAACTGAATATTTAATTTATGTGTAGTTATATTGAATCAGAAGGAATGTCTCCACCTAACTGGAAACCAAAACTTAGAACTCAACTCTCGACCGATTATTCTTACAGCAGCTATAATGCCCCCATCAGTTGCACTGATCAATAATATATGAATACAAGAAATTGTAGAGAGAAAGAAATTATAATTTCCTCCACAAGTTTATTAAAATATATATATATATATATTTTAATAAACTTGTGGAGGAAATTATAATTTCTTTCTCTCTACAATTTCTTGTATTCATATATTATTGATATTATTGATGATATATATATATATATTTTAATAAACTTGTGGAGGAAATTATAATTTCTTTCTCTCTACAATTTCTTGTATTCATATATTATTGATCGGTATATATATGTATATATATATATATATATATATACATGTGCCTACATATATTAATTTTTGTACTGTGCTGCGCAATAAAATCGAATAAAAGTCAAACGTGCCTTATGATTCTGCAACACATGCGGCTACTGCCACTGCCACTGCCACTGTTTGGTGCGCTGCAAATTTAAAAACTTAAATCAATTTCCGCTTGACAAATAACTTAAGTGGCAGTTTGTAGAGGAGCACACGTCTTTCTCGCATTCGCACAACCGATTGACCCAACTTCAGGCACATAATTATAGCCAAATATACATACATACATACACATATATATAAATATATATATATATAGGGTGGAATAATATTAAGGGATTTTTGATTTTTGCCTTCAAATATATTCCACACGATTAATTTTTGCGATCCATTAAAAAGATTTACTCAAATTGACAGAATCATCGAGTGCCGACGCCAGCCATCGCGACGCGTCTCATCCCATCTCATCCCATCTCGTCTGTTCTGGTCTGGTCTGGTCGCGTCGTTGTCCTCGATGGGTTGTCCTCGAACCTGGCCATGGTCGCATGAAAAATGTAATCCCCCTAGGCGCGTGTCAGCAGACTCCATCCACATCCAGCAACATATACGACATCTCCCTCTATCCCTCTATCCCTCCATCCCTCCATCTCCTCCATCTCCTCCATTTCTCCATCTCTTCATCTTGTTAGCCCGGTTTGCTGCACACACAAGTGTCTCAATTTGCATGCGTTAAGCTAAGCTGCGAATCGAGGGCTTGTTTGCCGTTAGAGTACAGTTAGGAGGTTGCTTGTTTGGTGTTGGGCGCATGCCACTGTCTGGGTGTGCCCCATTAAATGCATGTACATAATCATAAATTTACACTCATTATCAGATTAGCGGGCAGCATTTTCCCCGGACACCCTCCTCGCTGTCCAACTGTCTTGCCACTGCAACAAAAGCAGTGGCACAGCGCAAAAAAAAAAAAAAAGTGCAAATTGAATTTTTGAAGTAGAATTGATGTGATTTATTCTGTGTGTGTGTGTGTGCGTGGGGTGTGTGTGTGTGTGGGAGTATATTTGGGGCATATAGGGTATATACATGCCACCATGTCGTAGCAAATATAACATCGTAATATACAACTGTAAATTAAGAATATTTTGTTAATTTATATTAAAATATTAATTTTGTTTTTGTATTATTTTTTTATTTTAATATATTTTATTATGCTTAAAATTTTAATTGAAAATTTGCATGTTAATTTTAATCAGAGAGTTTTGTCAAGACTTTTTCACAACGAATTTGTTGCAAGTCATGCAAATGTGCTACGCATATTTCAGTGAGATTTATTCAAAATTTGAACTTAGAAAATCGAAAAAAAACAAAATTTTGAATTTATTTACAGGGTATTTTGTAGCAGAGCTTTGCCAAAGTGCATATGGGATTTTCATATATTTCTGCTGAATATGCTTTTGTAAATACACAAGCTTCAATGCACACACACGAAAGGAAAAAAGACTCATGACCATACACACACACACACACACACACACACTTACGTACACACACACACACACACACACACACACACTTGCTGATACAGTGAGTCCCTTTACCCTTTTCACATTTGTCACTTCACTCGCGCCTCATTTGTATAAAATGTAAATAAAGTTAATGGTAATAAAGTGCCTATTATGTAATCACACAGACAGATATACACACACACACACACACACACACACACAGAGAGAGGGAGTCACACTCATTTGCATATGTATTTTGGTAATAGGAAGTATTAAGTGATTTCTAATTGGCAGTGGGCAGCTTGGCAATTCGCGGATTGCCATTGGAACGCCCTTTTAGTGTCCTTTGCATTGTTGTTGCCTTGTTGATGCCACCAAAAATTGTATTTCAATCAATTTCGAATGCTAAATGCGAAAATGATAAATGATAATCAGAATCCGAATCGGAATCCGAATCAGAAAGCAGAGAACACAACACACGCGGACAAATGTGAATTGTGTGTGGTTTGGGATTGAGGATGTGGATGTGGATAGGGATGAGGATGTGGATAGGGATGAGGATGAGGATGCGGAGAAGCCATGCCAAGCTTGAAGTTTGGGGATGGATGTTTGTAAGGGTATTTGTACTTATGGCATGGAAATGCCCATAATTAACGTTTCATTTGGCAATTTGAATATTTTGGGCTTTTGATTGGCGTGGCAACTTCACCATCTGGTGGCAAAGAATTGTGTGCGAGCGGGCAAACAGAATCGGATAAGGGAACACGATATGTGGAATAGGTTGAGGGCATTATTTGCCCTAAAATAAATATAAATATATATATAAATATAATAGAATGGTTGCCACAATGGGAAGCAACTGCTTTGGACTTCCTGGAAATTCGAAGAGGAACTTAAGTCAGCGAACGGTGAATTAAAAATAAAATTCAAGAAAATGAACAAACGGTTCCAAGGAAATCAAATTTCCTGCATTCATCGGAGAAAATAAAATGTTAATGGGAATTGATTGAAAATGGGGTAATTAATTGTAAGCCAAGTTAAGAATGTGACAACAAAGGAATGATTGAAATAAGGAACCAGAAAACATCTGCAAAAATGTTAAGAATATTAGACAGAAATAGCTTCATTTATTAACTACACTGAGCAAAAGTAAAAGAAGCGAATGATGTTAAGTTTAATTACAAAATAATATTTATAAAAACATGTGCATAAAATAATCAGACTCTTAATATTAAATGCAATTATATTCTTGATCAGAATCAGCCAAATCTCACATATTTAATGTTATCGATAACAGCAAAGAAAGCCACAATTTTTAAAAAATATCCTTTCAAGATTTTCTTTCTGCCTTGTTGCTAAAAATTTATTAGTATGCAAATTGGATACCACAACTCATTTATTTATTTTCTTTTCTTTCTTTTAATTTCTCTCTTAAATAAAATCAGCTCAGTGGAAAATATGAATTTTGGTATGAATTTAATTTGTTTAATTGTCACACAAAAACATCATCGCAGCCATAATTTGTTCCTCTGCGAAAACCCTCTAAGCATCATCCCCTCCTAAATCACATGGAGCAGCAAGTTATATCTAATGGTCGGAAGACCCATAGGGGAGCATTATAAACATGTCAGACGCTGCATGCCAGCCTCAATTCCCGCATTTACCCAATCCACTACAGAGTCCAGTAGAATCCAGTGTCGTCCAGTGCCGTCCATTGTGACTGAGGACAGTTCATCTTAGCCCCCCCTTGGCGCTGCTACGGATATAAATCAAGTTATGCGACGCGCCCTCGGCACAGAACCTCTCGTGTATGCACAGGAAAAAAAAAAAACAAAACCAAAAAAGAAGAAAAAAATAAATAAAATGACGTTAGCCAGTGGCCGTAATGGCCAGGCAGTGAAAGGACCAGGCCGAAACAGAACCTGAAGCTAGATAGAGGCATAACTTTTAGAGCCGCACAAACACGGCCATTACATGTGAAAGCTTGAAGCTTAGCTGCCATAAAGCCATCAATAAAGCTCTGGCTAAACAACAACAACAACAACAACAAGAGTTGGCCCATTAAAAAGCACTGGGAAAATAACTGGGCCAAGAATCGCATAATTATCAGAACATGGATGGGCCATTAAATGAGCATTAGCGTGCCCAGCCAAGAGGAAGATGAATGCTGAATGATCATTAAGCAGTGGCAGTGGCAGTGGCAGTGGCAGTGGCAGTGGCAATGGCACTCAGTCTGTGCCACAGCTGATAAGCCCACAGTCACGCCCATTCCAGGCAACAAACAAACAAACAGACAAACAAACAAACAAACAAACTGATGATGCTCTAAGCCGTTGAAACGAATTGAATGCGACGGCGGCGTTTACAAATTGCCATGGCCTGAACTTGAAATTGGACTTAGACTGGGATTTGTATGGGTTTGAGTGTGTCCATGCCATGCCATGCCATGTCCTGGTTGTGGGACGTCCACTTGGACAAAGCAGAAGTAATTTAACTTGTTAATCCACATAGCTGTAAAGTATGCTATACTTTTTGCACTTCGCCATGACAAGGAAATGCAATAAAAAGAATTGCTGTCCCCAGTTGGCCGTGATCTTGATGTCAATTTGATGCTGGCATTGGCCCCATGCCTTTCCCATATACCATCAAAACTTTCCAGGCAACAGCTGGAGCAGCTGGAGCCATAAAGAGCCGGCCAACAGCAACAGAAGCGAGCGGCGAGAGGCGAGTAGCGAGTGGCAGCCTTGACCCAAATGCGTTGCAAGCAAACCGTACGAAACGGGGGCATAACCCCCAATCAAGCGGCAGCTGAGCAAATGACGCCAAGACCGTTAGAACGGTAAATGAAAATGTGTTGGGGAGTGCAGCTCTGATGACTTGGGGGAATTTGCAGCAGTCTCTGACTGGCTGCCTCTTGGCTCATTTCCCATTTCCCATTTGCATTTCTCAATCGCATTCGAATTCGTATTCGCATTTTCACATTTTACACGTGCAACCTTATTTACCTTGCTGCCCCCTCATCCGCTTTCATTAAAAGTTACTGCGAAAATCAGTTTGCCACATCGATAACGATTTCACAAACAATATCAACAACATTATTTTTTCCAATTTAGACCAATAAATGAAGCTTCAAGTTTTTTGCAAAAAATTTTGAAAATATTGAAATATTGAAAAATATTAAAGTGAAATCCACTGAATGTGCAACACTCACTGGAACTCCACTAAGAGCTAAACAAACTCCAGTCCGCACACATAATTACCACAGATATTGGGCAACTGGACAACTGGGCAACCGGACAACTAGACAACTTGCAACTGGCAATTGGCAACTGGCAACAAGAGGCACAGTCTGAAGTAGCTTTGCACGTGCGGCAGGCGTTAATTGAAGGTTAGATGAATGGAGTGGCACCCAGACACAATTGGAATTGTTCTGTTCCTGCAATAGAATGCCACAGAGGTGGCAAATTGCAACAAGCCACATTAACCGAATGCCAACTGCAACTTCAACATTGGTTACTACACTGAACACGGTTGGTTGCAAAATAAAAAAAAAAAAAAAAAAACACTGATTGTGAAATGTAATTTAATGCGCTTGGATGGCTTTGTGCTTAAATCGATTTATCACACAAGCTGATGCCATACAATGTTGTGGCTGTTGCCAATATAAGTATAAGCCATAATTCGATAGCTGGATAGAATGTGCACCACTCCGGGGAAAAGCAGTAAACTTTAAGCCTGTTGTTGGCCATATTCCACATACGCCGAGTAGTTTTCCTTTTGAGGTGTTCTGTGTGTGTTTGTGTGTGTGTGTGTGTGTGTGTGTGTGTGAGTGTGTGTGTGTGTGTGTGTGAGTGTGTGTGAGAGTGTTGTGTGTGCGGCAAACTTAAATGTTTGCTGTGCCAACAACTCTATTTTAATATGTTTACCTGAGTGTTTGCATTGGCCTGCACTCATATGTCGGCAAACAGGTGTTTTTCCATATATATCAGATTGTATATATTATATATATTTATATAAATATATTTATATATATATATATTTATATATGAGAGAAGATTGTTGGTAAAAGTTACTTTCCGTTTTCATTACGGGCGCATTAAAACTTGGTCTTATATCACTTAATGTTACTTTTTGCCTTCTTTCGCTACCTGCTTATTGATATTGCAATTTGGCCAACATAAATTTAAGCTGGCTCTCATCCACTGCCCAATGCCAAATGCGAATGCCCAAAGCCAAGTGGCACTTATACGTCCTGTCGTGTGGCAGACTGTCGACTAACCAGCCAACCGACCAAATAACCAACAGGTCGCAGGCAACGCATTGTGGCGCCTCACAATGAGAATTGGCGCTGCTTTTGTGCTCTTAGCTCTGTGGCTGTGGCCATGTTTATCTTGCGTGTGTTTTGTTGATTTTACCGATTTCTCTGGCTCCACTCCACTTGCAACCCCTGCTGCCACTGCTGCCACTGCGGCCTGTGCTGCCTGTGCTGCTCCTAATTCTATTGCTGGCTCCCTTTGCTCCGTTCCGTGTGCCGTTGCTGTGGGCAACTTTTTGGCTTTGTTAACTTTTTACTTCAGGGGCATGGAAAATTTTATTTTACATTATTGCAGAGGCAGCTCAACTGAAAAATAAAAGTTAATTTTCGCTTGTCGCTCTAAGCCAATTAGTGTGGTAGTTGCCCCAACCGCCACCAGCCACTTGCCCCTTTCATCGTCCGGCAGGTCGCCAAGCTGCCTTAACGAAGCCAGCGAACCAGCAAATAATAAAAACAACTAATTGAGTCAACAAAGTTGCCTAAACTTGATTTTTCTTTAGCTGCCTGCTGATTTTTGTGACTGACAACGGCAACAACAAGCTTTTCACCTCTCTCTCTCTCTCTCACACACACACACTCTCTCTCTCTCACACACAATCTCTCCCTCTCTTTCAGCCTTGTTCTCTTTCTGTGTTGCGTACAGTTAGCTATTTATAAACTTATTTTATTGATCCCTAAAAATAATTGCAAACACCAAAAAAGAGAAGGAAAAAAAAATGAAAGAAAATCTCTTGAAAATTTTATCAAATATTTTGTAGTTCGACAGACGAAAGACGTCGCCAATCAAGCTCATCATTACCATCATCATCATCATCATCATCATCATCAGCATCGTCATCAACAAGGTCAGACTTTGCTTTTAGGGTTTTAGCAATAATGAAGCAACCGCAACGCAGGCCGCAACCCAACCCAATCCGACGCAACCCAACCCAATCCAAGCCCAACCCAACCCATCCAGAACCCATCCAGAACCCAACCCAACCCAACCCTATTCGACCCAACTGAAGTGAACCCATCGACTGGTTTTAAGTTGATTTAGTTTGCAGTTTGCGAGACGCGAAAAATGAACGCGGGCCAACTTTGAAAAATATTTTCCTTTGCATTGCTTAACTTTACTTATAAATTTTGATGATTGTATGCGTAAGAAGGGAACACAAAAGGCTGCATTTAAATATAGTACAAACACACACACACACACAAATATATA
>JBAMBE010000748.1:5245000-5255000 GCA_037043585.1 Drosophila mimica | reverse complement strand
CGGCCAGCCCCACTGCCTCCGCTGAGTTGTGTTTACTACTTGCGATTCCGGCGAGTTAATAGCCCATAAGAAGCAGAACAACAACAACAACAAAACAGCAAAACAACAACAACAATAACAATAACAACAAGAAGAACAACGACAGCTTAATAAATCGCTTGTAATTTAGCAAATTCCCAGCGCAAGCCAAAGACAAAGCGAGTGCCAAAGCCAATGAGAACAAAGCCCAAACATCAGCAGCAACACCCCTCCCCCTACCCCTACCCCTATCCCCTACCCCCTCAATCCGCCACTGCCCAACCGAGTGAGCTGCTCGCTTAAGTTTAATATGAGCTTATTGGCTTATGGAAGGAACGCAAGGAAAACAACAACAGCAACAACAACAACAACAAAAACTACATCAAAAACCAACGACTAATAATAAAAACAAAAAAGAATAGAGAAATGGAAGGGAATAGAGAATAGATACTAAAGAATTAGAGGTGGGTTGGGGTAGGGTGGGGTGGGGGGTGAAGGTTAGAAAAGGAGTAGCAGAAAAGTAGCTTGGAACACTTTTGACGAGCTCAGCAATCTGAACACGACGACGACGACGACATTGTTGGCGAACACGTAGCACACACACCTGACATGACGTGACGTGACGTGACGTGACATTGCGTAACGTAATGAGATTTTTGTGTCAGCTTTGTGCTATACGGAATTCCCATCCCTAAACATTGCTCGACATGCAACGGTCAGTTTTGCGAATTGCAAAATTGCTTAGTGCTTGCTGCATGCTGCACGCTGCATGCTGCATGCTGCATGCTGCAAGCTGCATGTTGCAGTCTGAGATCTGAGGGATAAAGGGATTAAGAGTGCTTGATATTGTCACCGGTCGCCAGCTTGATTAAAATTCCATCCATGTTGTATGGGCGTGGCTGGGGCAGGAGTGGGTGCGGTGTCATGCTGGAAGGACGCTGCCTCAATACGAAGGCTGCATCGAACCGATAAGGTGCGAAACTCTCTCCCTCTCCTCCCTTTTGGCCACATATCAACTTAAGCTCTTTTGATGCCGGTGAACTTAAAAATTCTACGGCAAATAATTGAGAATTGCTTTCAACAGAAAATTACTCAATTAATTGTGCGTTTGTTGCAAATGTTGGCAACACACACACATGTATGATTAGTTTGGCATCCCGTTGTATTTAAATATACGGGATACATTTCGATTCACTCACTCATTTGTCCACTTGTCAACAAAGCGTTCAAATTATCTGCGACTTTGTCAACTCTGTCAACGAGCGGGTCTCAAAAACTCAACTTTTAACTAAGTGTCAATTTTTGGCTAAAAAAAACTGTAAAGTTTGTCATTCGCATTGTTAAAATTGACAGAACATCAGAAATTTTTAAATTAATTTATTAATCAAGCAAAACAAATATTAGATTTTATAAGATATAAATTAAATGTATAATCTTATATCTATAAATATAATCAATTTATTTAAGTATTAATCAATACTCATTTGTTCATTTTAATTGCTTGGCAAGTGAAGTGATTACTTTGAATAATTCAGTTGCAATAACCAGGACAATTATTAGGTAATCAAATATCAAATATTGAAATACCCTCAATTAACGGGCTAATACTTTTGGCTTGCATTATTAATTGGAATATTCGATGTGAACGCTAATGGCCAAGAACCTGGCACATATCTTGCCACAGGGCGCACAATTGTTTGCCGCAGAGAGCACAGATACCGCTTGGCCCTGACTTGGCTTGGCCACAACTGACAGGTGGACAGACAGGCAGACAGACAGGCAGAGAGACAGAGCAGAGCAGAGCATAACTGAATGGAAACGTAAAACATAGAATAGAACAATAGGGAGAAGTGCCTTGAAGAGGAGCTGATAAGAGGAGAAAGGATGCAAGGAAGCGAGGAGGAGAGGAGGCGAGGCAGCAAGCAACCCCAGCAGCAGTTGCCACACCTCATAAATGCCTTAACTTTTGCTGCATCGTTAGTGAAACTACAACAATTTCAATGTTTTCATTGTTGATCTCGCCGTTATTCTTGTTTTTGTTGCATGTTGTTGATGTACCTTGTTGCTGCTGCTGTTGTCACCCAGTCATTGTTATTATTGTTGCTGTTGCTGTTGCTGCTGTTGCACTGTCCTTGTTTAAATTACTTGTAGCAGTTGGTGCTGCTGCTGATGCTTGTGTTGCCTTGGCTTTTATGCCATCGCCTTTAATTGTTGCACGTTTAAATCGTCTGCGCTGCCGCTTCTGTATCTGCCGCTGTCGCTTGACTCTATTAGTTTTAATTAAACACCTGAGCGTCCATCGGACTAATTATTGTGAATGTCCGTTTGTCGCATTTCGTTTCATTTCATTTCGTTTCTTTTCGTTTCGTTTTTAATCATAGTAATTAATGCGCGCTTGTTAATAACAATTAAATGTTGGCTTTTGCTTTCATTTTGTTATTGTTCTTGGCCCCTTTTTTATTTTATTTCCCTTTTTTGTGGATATGTGTGTGTGTGTGTTTTTTTTGTAATTTTTTTGTTTCATCCGCATCACAATTAAGCATTTAATCAATACAATTAAAGCCTTAGATCTAGACAGCGAACATCATTAAAAGTAATGCCAAAGACAAAGACAAAGACATAGACAAAGAGAATGACAACGACAACTACAACGACAACAACAACAACAGCAACAGCAGCAACAACAGCAACAGCAAAAACAACAACGTGAGCGACGACAAAGACGATAACAAAAATAAACATAAAACAAAAAGGCAACAGCGATAAAAAGGCAGCCAGGCAAGAGGCGAAACTTGTTTGGGCGAGTCTCTACAGCTGTCCGTCGAACGCACACAGCGAGAAACAGAGAAACAGAGAGAAAGAGAGAGAGAGAGATTGAGAAAGCGATACAAAAGCGGGATTAGAACAATTTTTTTTGTTTTTGTTTTATTTTTGTTTCTTAGAACCAAAAATTGAAGCCAGCACTCACACACACAGACACACACACACGCACACACAGCGAGATACAAAGAGCAAGCGAGATGGGCAGCAGATCAAGTGGGTCCCCCGCACTCCTCTCTCAAGCGATATGGAATAACAAATCGAGTACGAATGGTGTTGGAGCAGTGTCTCTGGGGGGAGGGGAGGGGGAGGTATGCAGGCATGGCAAGTTTTTACGCAAATAAACGCACGTTTTTGCACAACTTTGCGCCACTTGCGCCATTTTCTCTCGTTTGCCCCTTTTTGTGTGCTGAACTTTTTGTCCCGCTGCTTGAGTGTGCCTGTGTGTGTCTGTGTGTGTGTTAAATGTTTTTGGTTGCTTTTCCTGTTCTTTTGCTAACAAACGCTCAAATAATGGAAAACAGTAATTACAATAATTTGGCGTGTGCTGTTAACGGTCTTAGAACACCTTTATTTTGTCCTTTTTACCAAGAAAAAATAAATAAATAAAACATAAAAATAATCAAGTAAAACACAAAATATTACAAAAAAAAAAAACAAAAACACAGAAAGCAAACAAAAAACAAAAAGCTAAAAGCGAACCAAGCTAAATAAACATAAAGCTATTACGGTTTTAAACGCAGTCAGTGGCACAGAGTGTGGAAGGAGGGGCAGGGGGTGGCGAGTGGGTGGGTGGGTGGTTGCTGCGTTGTGTTTGGGTTTGGGCTTGTCTATTTGTGTGCGTGCTGCGTGAAAATTAATAATAAATCAAAATTAAATGTTTGCTTACTTGACACTTTGGCTTCCCCACGCTATCGCTAGCTGTGTGCCACACACTCGGAATCCCCACTTTGTTTCGCTTCTTTATTATTTTTTTTTTTTATTATTATATTTTATTTTTATTACCTTACGCTGCTTTTATTTTACTTTATTATTATTTATATGAGGTACTGATGCTAATGCTGATGCTGCTTTTGCTGCTTTTGAAGTTAGACTTCTGTTTGTTTGTTTTTTTTTTTTTATTTCTTATTTTTTTGGCTCGTCTGGTATTTTTTTGCATGGCTTGTGAAATTTATTTGCCGCGGCCCGGCGCACAATCATTTGGCTTGTGGTACTTGCAAAATGCTACAAAATGGTTAACAGGCAATTAATTTTGTGGAAAATCGCAGTAGCAACAACAAAATGCAACAACTGTCAAAGAACAACAGCAACAATAATGAAAACGACATCAGCAGAATCGGCAGCAGAAACGCATTAAATCGTGTATAAATCACTTTCGACAACTTCATAATACACACAAACACACTTAAACATTCACCCACATATACACACATATACACACATATATATGTATTTATGTATATATATGTGTGTGTGAATTTCATATTTTTTGGCGGCGCAATAAAATTGAATTTATTGTGCATGCTGCAGACCTGAGGCCATAAGTTTCGATCCATTTATGGTGATAGGCGGCAGCCAGGACAGCAAACAATTAAGCTGCAGTTTCATTACAAAAAAAAAACAAAAACAAAAAAAAAAAAACAAAAAAAATAATAGTATGCAAAGAGCCTTTTCCACCAAACCAATTTCACAATGCATCCCAATTATTTATCAATTAAAGCGAAAACAAGTAATATTCACTTTCTGCACACTTCTCGCAGAAATCATGAATATCATTTCGAATTCATTATTCATTTGTTAAATTTAAATATAAATTTAAATAAATGCTTAAAAACTTTACTCAAGTAATGCATAAAACCACAACAAATCGACTTATGCCCTGATTACGGCGGGCAAAGAAAACCGGATTTAAGACCACCCTTAAAGCTGAAACATCAAAAACGCTGCCAGCCAAATAGTTAAATAAGTTAGGTTTTTGGCAATCAAAGCACAATAACTTTTGGTATTTGTAGATTTCGGCTAAATTAAACCAAATCTTTTGCCAATTGAAAACTTTAAGAAATCGATTTCCATGTAAATATTAAACAGACCAACTTTGCAATTCATGAAAATACATTTTTGCCATAACTTAAGTGCATTTTTTTGTATTTTGTCAAGTATTTGTCAAAATCTAAAAAAAAAATGGAATTCTTGTTAAATGCTTTCACTACTCGTTGGTTGCATACCGGACTGATAATTAAGTTGGAAAACTACTTAATCAAAGGATGCAAACATAATTAAAACGGAATTCCTATGAATCCATTTATTTACGCAATGCATAAATATTTGCAGTTCTGAGTTATTTAAGTCGGTTGCAAGAACGAGAGTCCGTGGTAAGAGGATGAATGTAGTCAAAGGACAGTAGTACTCAATTTATGTACTATTTAAAAATAAATCTTAGAAGGAGCTAAAAAAAACATTAAATGCATTCTTAAAATGTCAAACCTGTATTCGAGAAGAAAATATTTACATCAGATTGTAAACATAAAGCAGCTTAAGATAAGTATTCATATTCATATTCATTTTTAATATGGGTGTGTAATTAAATACTACGCGAAGGGTAGATAAGTCAAATGCTTAAAAAAAATATATATATATGTTTATATATAAACATGTTCCTATCGTTAAAAAGAAATGCGTATATAAAATTTGGTTATGATTAAAATTCACAGCATTATAAATCCAATAAAAAATGTTTGTAGCATAATTTTTGGGGATAAAAAGGGACAAACAAATAAATGCAATGCAAACACATTTTTTTTTTAGATGTAAGTTTTACTTATATATTATCATAATTATTTCTTTCTTTTTTTTGTATTTATGAATTAGTTTTTCTTGTCACTCGTCATTTTATTAATGCGTTTGCTTAGTTTATGGCCTGAACAACATTAAAAAAAATGCAAAAAAATTTGTAACTTTGATGTCATGTAAGTATTTAATGCCATAGGCAAACAAACACATATAAAAAACGACATTTGAAATATTTGCGCTCACCGTTAGAACCAATTCACTGCGAGATTAACCGTTAAACTCAAATTACACACACTTGAATAAATACTTGTTTTGCTTGATTCTCTTTGATTTTTTTTTTTTAGGTTTTTTTGGTTTTGATTTTGAAAAAATTAATTTTGAATTTTTACGGCCAATTTGGATTAGTTAGAATTGTTAAATTAACGTTAAATGAAGTGAATTAATTTTGATTTTGATTTAAACTTGAATTGAAAGACTTGGCGTCAAGGTAGCTGCTCAATAGAGAACTTCAACTGGTTGTCGCGAGGCTGCCCAGAGCAGAGTGAAGTTTAGGATGCGGCGCACGGCAGCGCCAACTCTGAGTTCTGTTGCCAGCGACGACGACGACGATGAGAACGAGAATGACGCGTCTAACGATGGCCACAGCGAGACGAACCGACGACGGAGCCAACGATGGCAAGGACAATGCCAAGCGACGACAACGAGGACGATGACGATGACGAGGACGATGACGAGGACGAGGACGAGGACGACGAAGATGTGAACGAGGAAGGCATTTCGAACTCAAATCGCTTCAATTTCTATTTGATGATGGGGCCGGTTTCGGTGGGCCTTGACTCTCATTGTTGCTGTTTCGGCTGCTGCTGCAGCCTCGTCCGCGTGCTGGTGTTGGTGTTAAGGACATGGCCTTTCCCTATCCGTGAGTATCTACAAGCAGAGACGCAACAGTGTCGACAACAACGCCGAGTCCTCTGCAGCAGCGCCGCCAGCAACAACAAGTGGAACTTCATTTGCCATTCGGCTCTAGGCTTATGCATTCGTGAAAGCACACACACACACACGCACATACATACAGAGAAACACACAGAAACACACACACACACACACATGCAAGCAGAGCGACATTCGTGTTTTGTGTATTCGTTTGATGCGAATCGTTTTCGGTTTCAGTTTCGTAATCATTTTGAGGTTTTGCCTTCCAATTTTTACAGCTCAACTGAAAACAAGCAGCAGCAGCAGCAGCAACAACAACAATAACAAAAAGCACAATTTAACATAACTAGCGAAAAGCTTCCGCTGGGTAGCGCCACCAAATGCTCGCCAAATTAGAGCACGCACCCAAAAAAAAAATAAAGCACAAAATATTCAAGCAAAAAAAAGTAAAAATTAAAAAAAAAATGTCCAGCATTCATTCAGTAAAAAAGTTAGCTACGGACAAGCATATACATATGTATATACCAACACACACACACACACACGCATGATAATTGATTAGGCTGAATTTTGGCAACAATTAAATTCTTTTTGCCTCTTATTCTCTATTGGCCGAGTGTAAAGCTTTAAAAGTTCGCAATCCTATTTAATGCAATTGAGATGAATGTCAATAGAGTGCGAGAGAGAGAGCAAGAGAGAGAGAGAGAGTGAGACAATCTTGATCTCTTTATTTCGTACAGAAATAGCCAAGTAATGTTTCGAATTTGCTTTCAGTCATTTGTTGGTTTCCGATTCGAGAAGATCGCTTTAATGGATTTGCTATTCCTCAGTCGGCGCATTTATCTGGGCGATGGCAGCCACGAGACGCCCTTCCACGGTGGCATTATTGTGGACACCCAAGGAATCGTTCGACGCGGTAAGCGCAACTTATTATTAAATATTGATGTATTTTTTATGTATATATCTGAATATTTATATATGTATATACAGTGAGCAAAATCTTATTTCGCACAGTGCCTAGCACCAATTTTAATTGCATGCCATAAAGTAATTATGTAATATTTTTCAAAAATTCCAAAGACCCATGGCAGGTACATTTATTAACCACCAAAATGAATATACGATCCTAATAAACTGTGGTTTTTCCACCTGCTAGGTAGGGTTATGTAAGAAAGTACCTCTATTTATGGCAAAGGCTTATTTCGCACAGTTACATTATGGAGACCTGGGTGCCATAAAATCCGGATTTTTTTACCTAAAGTTGAATATTTTCGGTATAAATAGACCAATCCTTCAACGTCAGTTTATTTTTTCCTTGCATTTCGGGTGTAATAAGCCAACAAGGACCATGGGCAAACCGACTACCATTGATCAACGGAAAATCATCCTGGAACACTTAAAAATCGGATATTCATATCGCCAAATAGCTAAAATGGTCAATCTAAACACCTCAACTGTATTCTACATCATTTGGAGTTTCGTCGATGAAAATCGGACAGAGGACAAGGGCGGAATGGCACCAAACCCAATTTTCACCAAGCAGGTCGAGCCGAGGATCATCAGGAAAACAAAGGGAAATCTTAAGCTATCGGCTCAAAAACTGACTCAATAGGTGCAGGATGAAATAAGGAAAAAGTTCAGTATGGGAACTGTGCTCCAAGTTCTGCGCAACCATGACTTTAATGCCCGAGAACCACGAAAAAAGAAATTTATAAGCGCAAAAACTATAGGGTCTAGGATGACGTTCGTCAAAATCCACTTGGACAAGGATTTGGAGTTCTGAAACACAGTTATATTTGAATTTGAGCACAAATTAAACATTTTTGGCTCGGACGGACGGAATTATGTGTGGCGACACTCCAATACTGAGCTCAGTCCCAAAAACTTAAAGGCAACAGTCAAGCACTGCGGAGGAAGTGTCTTGGTATGGGCATCTATCTCGGCAGCCCGCGACTGAAATTTTGTGATTATTGAACCAATAATGGACAAGAATGTGTACTTTGATATACTAAAGGAAAATTTACTCGAAAGTGCCGAGAAGCTAGAATACGACGTACTTTCCGGATCTACCAGGACAACGACCCCAAGCATAAGGCCGGAATAGTACAGTCCTCGCTTAGACCGAACTGTCCCCACATGATAATTCCACCAGCCCAGTCTCCAGATTTAAATGTTATTGAAAATTTGTGGGCTCTGCTGGAAAATAACATCCGGAAACACAACATATCCTGCAAACAGGATCTCCAAAGTGCTCTGCAGGAGGAGTGGAGCAGGATCAGTCCAGAAACTACCCGGAAGCTGGTGTCTTCCATGAAAAATAGGTTAAGCGAAGTTGTTAAGGCTAAAGGATATCATACTAAGTATTAAAATCCTTATTTAAACTTTTATACGCCAAATATGTAACTTTTTTTAAGACTGTGCGAAATAAGACTTTGTACGAATTTTGAATATGTTTTTAGTTTTTGACTAATTTTAATTAATTAATTAATATTTTAATAAAAAGTAAAGTTTCTTTTTCAAATGTGATATAACATTAAACAAATTGGCATTTAAACATTTTGAATTTGTTTACTTGTTTAAACTTTATAGCACTTTAAATTTTTTGCTAGGCACTGTGCGAAATAAGCTTTTGCTCACTGTATGTATATGTGACTACTTAAGAGCATATGTTTAACACTTGTTTGGTTTTATTAGTTTTACGTTGCTCTTCACAAAAAATATAAATATAGCAAGAGAATGATAATTCGAATTCGAATTCGAATGAGAACGAGACATAGAGGAAGAGCGAGAGCGAGAGAGATGAAGGGATATTATTATCTCAACAGCTGTGCAATTGCAAATCTCTTTGTGATTGATATTTACAGTTACCTAGTTGCTAATTACAACTGAATTTAGTAATTGCGCTCTATTTAGAATATTTGTTGTTTGCAGAATATTTATTTATTTATTTGTTGGATTTACACTAAATTCTAAAGAGCTTAAGTCACGTCCACAATATCATTAGTCAAAGGCAAATATCACTTATTTTACTATAAACGGATTTTGTTAACGCTGAATAAACTCTAGAAGCATAATTGTTTTGACAAAGCATTTGGCCAATATTGATCATGGCTCTTAACAGAATCTCTTTCGATGCGTGTAGCAATTCAATTTGTTCTAACAAATGTTGCTAAAGGGTCAAAAAACAATGAGAGAAATATACTAGAATTTCAGATACGAGCGAATTGTGGGCTATGGATAGAGGTGCAGAGGTATAAATATATGGACACTTAAAGATATAGAAAAATACAGAGGTTGAGTAATGTAAAGATTAAGGTAAGGAATAAGAAATAAAAGTGCAGAGAGCATCCCCAGACAGAAAGAGGGCTAGAAAGCTACAGGCAAAAGAGAGATAGATAGCCACTTGTCTCTTAACTTATTATTATTTAATGTCTCTCTC
>JBAMBE010000748.1:5230000-5240000 GCA_037043585.1 Drosophila mimica | reverse complement strand
GCCAATCAGCTGGAATTGCTAACACGCATGTGCGAGCGAGTTAGTGTTCATTCTGTGTCTGTGTGTGTCGGCAGACTGCGTCACAGTCGCCGTCGCGCCTCTGCTGCGTCGTACGCCATAACTGTGCGCTAAACAGCAACAAAAACACACAGAACAAAAGCAAAAGGCGCAGAAGGCGATAACGGCACACAACACACATGTCGCCGTCGTCAGCTGTGCATGCGCCTCTCTTTCTTTGTGTAAGTGTGCAAACACGTTCTGTATGTATGTATGCAAATAATATGCATATGTTTATATGTGTACACACATACATACAAACATATGTCGAATTTGACTTTTGCGTTAGGTATTTAAAAATATTTCGACCGTGTGTGTTTATCGCCGTTCTGCATGACTAAGTGCTCAGCACAGCAATAGTGAGTGCAAGCGAGATAGCTGCAGAGACAAGAGAAAAATAGCGAGAGATTCAGATTGGGAAAGGTGAGTGTAGAAACACCGACATCGACGTCAGCGTGAGGCGTCGTGATTTTGACGTGGCCACGATACCGTTTAACGCTCATGCTTTGCCATTATTATTGTTTGTTGGTGTTCTTGATGTTGTTTTATTTGTTTTTTTATTGTTGCTGCTGCTGCAGTTCATACATATGTATGTACATACATATGTACATACTACATAACATTACGAAACAGCCAAAGAACCACATAATCGCAAACTTATTTATGTGTACATCAACATGCTTATACATCAACATACTTATGTGTATACATACATACATATGTATATATAGAGAGAGAACTATTTAAATATAAATATGAATGTACATACCCAAATACGCATCTGTATTCGAAATGAACGCGTGATAAATATTTCAATCACGACTCAAGGACATTATTGAAACACTCTCATTGTTAGTTAAACAATATTATATTATGTATCAGTTTTAATTTTGACTTTAATAAAAGTCAGAAATAAACAAAAGCCACCTTTTTGTAGGTTATATGTTGTATTTCGTGCGTGCCGCAACACATTAATCGAATACGCGGGCACGCGCTCAGCACTAATAGTGGGGCTGCTAGCTGCTAGTTGGCTAGCTGTTGCTGCTGTCTGCCTGGCTGGTGACGTGTGCGGCTGCGACGACTTCGACTTCGGTGTCGACGTAGCGTGTATATTAGTGTGTGCTTGTATGTTTGTGTACATGGTCGTCGTAGTCGTAGTCGTAGTCGTGGTCGTGTCGTGGCCGCTTAGTCAGTCATCGGCGTCAGTATTGCTTTTCAGTTTGACTACGTAAAGAGGCGTCAGAGGCAGCAGCAGTGACGAGCAGCAGCAGCAGCAGCAGCAGCCCCCAAAGCAGCAACAACAATTATAATCGCAACAATACATAAGCCACATATGTACATATAACACCAGCACCATCAACAACAACAACAACAACAACAACAATAACAACACTAAGTTGTCGGTCGCGCAGTCGTCGCGTCATCGAGCGCCGGTAGCAGCAACATTTACAACAACAACTGTCGAGAGAAACAACAACAACAATAACAGAAGGTGACGAGTGCTGCCCATTAAAGCATAAGAAGAAGCAGTCCTCACAAATTTGAGCGCCAAAAAAATATAACAGTACCACAACAGCAACAGCAGCAACAACAACAACTCATTTGATAGTGTGCGAGTGCGTGAGTGTTGTGTGTTTATGTATTTGTATGTTCGGTTTTTTTTTTTCATTGTTGTTGTTGTTAAATATTTTCGCGTATAAAAAATTAAGCAAGTAATAATTATAGCTGCTCTCTCGCTCACGCTTTCGCGCTCACTTAAAGTGCGAGCGCGCGAAACGTTTAACCAGAACAATTGTTGTTGTCTGCATACATACAGACATACACATATATATACATAAATATATATGCATATATATTTAAATATATACACTATATTATATATATGAACATATAATGTATTGTAATCAAATACAAATCGGCGGCAATACAACAAAAATCTTGACGTAATCGCAACGCAATGCAAAGCAAAGAAAACGAAACACAAAAACAACGACAGAAACAAAAATAACAACAACAACAACTAAAACGACAGCGCAAAGCGCTTATGAAAGGCAGCAGCAGCAGCAGCAAAAACAACAACAAAAGCAGTTTATTTTTTTCACGCTCTTTATTTGTTTTATTTTTGTTTTTTTTTTGGCTTTGTGTTTTTTTTTTATATTTATTTATGTACATATATATTGCTGTTAAAACATCTCATTAAGCGGCTTGCAAAAATTACAAATTTTTAGCCGTTACGCAAAATTTGCTTTTTCTTCGTGGAGAATTTCATTGTTATTAGTCAGCAGTGGCAGCCAACGGCGACAACAACAACAACAACAACAGCAGCAGCAGCAACACCGAATACAACAGGTAAAATATCATTTGGGGGCGGGTTGGGTTGGTGTTTGGTCTCTTAGTGTGGCACGACCACTGCACTTAATGACTCTTTAATCAAGGTGTTTACTCTTTTTTGCACTCCTCAACAACAACAACAACAACAACACGACGATGAAAACAAAAATTATATTTTTAGCAATTCGTATTTTTTAAAACTCGAACCTGTCTAACTAATCGTTGCACACCTTTTTTTGACTACTCTGAAACATTTTGATTTATACAAAATGTAAAATAAAAAGAAAAGCGTTTTTTTTTTTGTAGGTGAAATTTCTATTTATATTTTTTTATTGTAATTAAATTTGACTTTAATACTCATAAATATGATCTATATTCGGTTTTTGGGCTTGGTGTTGTACAAGAACCATTTATGGGATTGCAAATCAATCGATGATAAGCTAATTTTATTATTATTTTGTCGAGAATTACTGGTTATATGATATCATAAGATATCTGTCGTAGAAATTGTAAAATATTTCAAACAGTTATCAGATCATAAATCTAAATTTTGAATTGGATGAACCGGATAAGAAAGCTGACACACTTCAATTTCTTATCGGATTTCTTATGAGCATTGCGTAATATTATAATGATATCATACAAATATATACAATATATTATATACATATATTAATATATGGCCCATTTGGTTTGTATTTTGTTAGCCAATTGAATGATGTCAATGCTAATAAATTCTATACGAGGAGTTCCCTCAAACGTGCCATGTTTAAACACAGATAATTGCCATTTAGGTATTTGTGATAAGTGTACAATTTAGACTGATATTTATTTATGAGCCACACACTTATCGCAAATTAGTCATGCCTAGTATTGGAGTCCAATTGAGTCAAAACCCTAATGCGTATTTATCATCATAATTTGGTGACGGCCAACAAAACTGCAAAATATTCTAGCCATCCACCTCATAAAATAATTATGATGACAAAGCGGTATTCTTTTAATAATTGTCCGACTTTAAATAACAATTATCGCGACTCTTCCTGACATGACTTAATACCTTAATAATTAACAAACAGATTGTATTAGATCAAATAGATAGCTTAAGAGAAATCGGCTAATAAACAAATTCCTCTATGCGCAAGATTTCCCAAACTGGCATTTCGCGATTCCTTTAAATAAATTTAAAGAAAACAGCTGATCATCTTATATTCATTTGTCTTTGAAAATTATAAATAATACAACAGTTACACAATTAGCAATTAAAAAACCACTTTTATTCAAACAATCCAATAATCAAAAATGATTTTAGACAATGATATTGCCACACTTTTTCATATATCGACAAAAAAAAAACGAAATATTCGGTTCGAATTTCAGAAATTTGTAGCATAATTTGCGATCTTGAAATAACAGCATGTTGTCCCTTATCGGAAAATCTACAGGCAACAAACTTTACGTTCTATAGAAATTCGAGAATGTAAAAAATATTGCTAGTAAAGTCCGGGTATAAGTTTTTTACAAATATTTCCAATTTCATTGGAATGAAACAAAAGTAAATGTCTGTAAAAATAAATATAAGCTCATAAAAAATATGAGTATTATTAAACTGTTAAATTTTTAATAAATGTGTTTAGTGGTAATTGGCCGATTGACCAATTTGGCCAACAAATCAATCACACAGCTTTTGATTCAATGTGGCCATTTCTTGACTTTTAAGGTTTCTCCTCCGCATCCTAGATCTTATCTAGCTGCTATCTATTTCTGCATTAGATTCACACACACACACATATATATATATGTATATATATATATATATATATATATATTTATAAGTTTATGTGTTCACTTACATACAAATGTTTTGCATGTAAATATTTAGCGTGCCATTCGCAGCCCACAACTGAGCTGCGAAGCTGAACAGCAATGTTCATACATGCGTACATGCAACAACACTGATAACCGGCCCCCCAAACTGATAACACATCTGTATGTTTGTATGTGTGTATGTACGTGTAGAACAGTACAAATGTACATATGTATGTAAATACACACACATACACATACATATTTGTGCATGCAAGCTTACACAAGTGTATTAGATTCATGACATGTCGACGCCAAAAGTTTGTATTATCAAATTACTGGTAGCTGATAATCCACACAAAGCTGTTAGAACCGAAGGGGTGGGGGTGGGGTGGGGGAGGTGTGTGTGTGTAGGTGAATGGTATTGATGAGAATGGTTAGGTAAATTCATTCGGGCATTTACAACGCTGGCAACGAGTGTACGTGTGCACACACACATCCATATACATATGTATACATATGCATATATACATACATATTTATATATTCACACACTCACACATACATAAGTTTGACAGCTTCACCTGTCGAGTCAGTCTCCCACTCACCGCCTCACTTCCTCTCTCCATCACACTCACATTCATATTTATTCATTCTCATTCGCATTCGCACTCACATTCTCAATTCCATTTCTAATCCCTTCCATTCTCATGGCATACATTAACTGTTTTCACTGCTGATGCTGATGCTATTGTTGCTGCTGTTTGCGTACTCATTTTGCTTTAATTCGTACAGACAAAAGCAGAAGAGGCACTCACGTAAAATGCAACGCATAAGATGGGTTAAAAATAAATAATGCTGACGTCACATTCTGCGTACGAGCGAATACGAAATAGACACGCACACATACTTACTCACATACACACACACTAAGAAGAATACATTGCCTACAGCCGCCAAAGCCAAAGCTCAGAAGCGAAATGCGACTGATTGGAATTGATTAAAATGCAGCAGGCAAATGTTGCTGTTGCTGCTGATGTTGCTGTTTGTAGCGACTTGCTGTTTATATCAAATAAACAAAAACATGAACACCAGCAAGAACAACAATAACAAGAATAATCAAACGACATTTATGTGGCGCGTGTTTTGGGTTTTGACTTCGCGTAACCAATAAGCCTCGATGATGTCAATGACGTTGATGACGTTGCTAGATTTGTATTTATGCTTTCAGCTTTTTCACTTTGCGCTTTCAATTCGCTCTCGTCATTCGCCCAAACTCTCAATCTCCCTCTCGCTCACACTCACACCCAATCTGTGTTTCGCTCTGCTCAGCTGTAGCTGTGCTTGGCTTTATGGTGTCAATTACCTTTTTCACTGGACACCACAAGTATTTTAAAGTTACACTTACGCACTGATGATAAGCACAACACTAAATAATGGCTAGCAAAGTGATTGTTGCGTGGGTGAGTGGGGTGTGTGGAGATGGTGAACCCACTTTATACATATGAATGCCAGTGATGAGAGCGTGACTGTCGCGATAATGCTCACGGGAACCACAGCATATCTTCAATTACTGTTTACCGGCTCAATCAGCGAGGACGTACACAAAATTTACATACATACATATGTACATACATAAGCGAATCAAGGAATGAAAAGAGAAAGGCGCGATGATTCACTCCTTAATTTTTGTGTTGTTAGAGATGAGCACGTGATGGTAATACTGATATTAAATTCCTTTGAATATTTTCCCCGAAAAGTCACAAAAAAGTGACTCTTATAGATTAACAAGAACATAGAAAGATAGCTGTATACAAAATATAATATATATAAGAAAAAGTTATATATAAATTAAAAAAATAAATTTATCACAAATTGTCTGAAGTGCAAAAAGCAAAGTTGAAAACTTTCAAATGTAAATCACACATACTCACGCACTTAGTCACGCGCACAACACAATCATTTTGGCGAGAGCTAACGCACGCCTCTCCCTCCTCTCCCTTATCTAGCAACTGAGCATCGTTAAATTCGCCATAATTTTTTAATGCAGTCTCACTGTGCTTAATGTTTTATGCTGAATGTCACCCCTCTCTATCTCTCTGCCACTATGCTGCGCAGTGCTCGACATTAACTGCAGCGCAACAAATACAATTTAAAGGCAACAACAATGCAGATTTAATAAGCTGCGGAAAAGGGGAAAGCTTTCTTTTCTTGACACTCAGCTTGGCGGTAAGCGAAGGAAAACATCAAAATTTTCAACAATCGATTTGCAGCGTCACATTTTAATAAAAAAAAAAAAAATCATTTTGTTTTTAAATCAAATAGAAATATTGTCAACATTTTAGTAATCTCGATATTCCAATATGTAAGATATTTTCGGAACAAATATGCCAAAATATCTCTTAATTTATTCGGCTTGAAATATGAGCTAATTTCATATATTTAGCATTACATGAACAATTACTTAAAAAAATGTAAAAATATCGGTTATATCTATAGACTCAAGAAGTTAAATCCTGGTTTTTAAATTAACTGAACCTGAAAATATTTGTTTTTTACTTAGAGCCTATAATGCTTTCACGTGTTATAAAAACTATAAAATATAAACTGTAAAACCATCAATGTTTTAGTTAGTTTCAGTGTCAATAGTTGTTTAGTGTGAATGATTCATCTAATTGGAAATAAGTGATTTATTTAATCAATTTTGTGTGAATCGCTAAATTTGATTAAAGTCCAACTAATGAGATCATTTGGGCAACAGCAAAACGAAGAGAGAAGAACTAGTTAAATCACGAGTATCATTTGAATGAATAGTTTTCAACTGCAACTGCATTAAATAATAATAAAAATGCAACTTTTGAGCGAATCTCTAATTGGAGTCTTCTAAGTAAACGGCTGCAATTTAGTTTTTTGTTGACCAGTTCCTGTTCGCGTTAAAATGCCAACAACAACAACAATCAAATTCTCCGTGCACTGAGTGAGTCAGTCGGTCAGATGACTATTTCTCTATCTCTTTCTCTGACTCTGATTCGCACAGACAGTTTGGCGTTTTGTGGGGCTGAGTGCGAGCGAGTGGGAGAGATACATGTAGAATTTTGCGTGCTTTGGGTCAATTACGGATCGTAGCGTTAAGAGACAGAGTACAGTGGTCGTAAGGATTATTGTGTCTGTGTCATTACTTTTGCAGTTTTCTTCTAAATATTTGCCAACAAATGAGTTATTTTTCAAACAATGACAAGCTGTATTTAGCAAAATTAAGCATAAAACAACTTTCTAGCATTGACAATGGTAATTACAAAAAAAAAAAAAATTAATTAACTAGTAACTGTTATATTCTACCATTTGCTTAAAGTATTCAAAACAAAACATCGAGCGCGAGAATTCGTTGATGTTTCATCCCTGGCTTCAGCAGTGTCGCACGACCAAACAGCTGATGCTGGTGCTGCCAGCTCTGGTGACAGTCGTCGTGCGCTTTTTTTTTGTTTTTATTTGGGTGTTCATTCTTTGAAAATCCCACATGAATTTGTCAAAATATATGTTTTGTTATTTTTGTTGTTTGGCTTATGATGATTGCCTTATCAAATCACTTGAACATCATTGCCGGATTTGTGTATAAAATATATGGCAACGCTCGACTGTGAGACGGGTCGTCGTCGTCGCTGCGTGCGCATGCATATGTGTGTTTTAGAGTGCGTGTTCTCGCCGTGTGCTCGTGTGTGCGAGAGTGTATGTGTATGTGTGAGTGTTTTGAATGCCTGTATGTGTTTGCGCCAGTGCTAAGGCAGTGAAGCAGCGCGAGCGAGCGAGCGAGCAATACAAAATAAAATTTTGCGCAAAAAGGTCCAAAAATCTGATCAATAAATTATAGTTAAAATTGACTGTGACCTGAAACGCGTGTGCGAGACTAGAAATAAACAATTGTGCCTTCATATTTTGCCATTAGCCAAGGCAGCTGACAAACAAAATAGCACTCGAAAACGCTGCTCCCAAAAAAAAAAGCAGAACGTAAGCAACGATAACAGCAGAAAATTTTTGTATGCTGCTCGCGCGTCGTGCTGCCAACTGCGTGAAAAGTGTTTTGGCTTTTTTTTTGTTTTTTTTTTTTATTTTACCGCCTGCCAGTCGGCCACCGTCATTGCCACCCAATCGAAAGCAACAACAAAAACAATTAGGACCAAAAATCGCGGGTATAAATATTGAGAACCAAATCAGAGCTCTCAGCTCAGCTCCAACTCTGCTCTTCTCACTTGTCTCGTCTTGTCTTGTGTGTGTGTGGTGTGCGTACAGTTGAATTTTTCAACAAGTTGCCAGCACAGCGCGCAACGCGACACAAACACACTCAGACCAGACCGAACAGCAACACACACACACACACACACGCGTACACATATATACACAAACACAGCGCGCGCATAGTGGAGAGTAACAGAAAACAGCAAAAACATCAGCAGCAGCAACAACAACAACAAGAGGAGCAGCAACGTTTTTTAGTGATGTCATCAGAAAGTAAGTTTGCCTTTTTTTTCTTTTTTTTTTTTGTTTGCCCATAGCACAACGTCGTCATGACGTCATTTCGTAAAAATACACACAACAGTTGAGAGAGTATGGTCGTTAATGTTGTTGTTGTTGTTTTGTCGTTGTCATCGTTGTCGTCGTCATTTTTGTAGCAAGCAAACAAAACAAACCAAACAACAGTTGAAGGTAGAGGCAACAGCAACAGCAGCAGCAGCAGCATTGGTGACAGTGACAGTCAGCGGGTGTGTGTGAATGTGCGTGTGTGTGTGTGTGCATTTGTTTTTGTTTTTGTTGTTACTGGTGTTGTTGGTGTTGTTGTTCCTTTAACGAACAATTACCAATTGGCAATAAACAATTGAACAATATTGTTGCAACCTAAAACCAATTTAGTGCACATCTCTCTCCCTTTCTCTCTCGCTCTTTGTCTTTCTCTCTCTCTCTCTCTCTTTATGTGAATTGCAACTACAACAAATATTACTACTATTTCTCTTTCTGTGTCTCTGTATCGAATCTGTGGCGCCTCCTCCCATCTCTTTCATTGCTTGGCCAACCGTCAATTGTTAACCATCATCATTCGCCATCGCCATCGCCTTCGACTCGACTCGCCTCGCATCGCCTCGCATCGCTTCGCGTCTTCGCATCTCCGTCGCATTTGCAGCCGTCGTCCAGCATTCAAGTTCAACTTCAAACTGGCAAAATTGAAACGGAAAAGACGCCAAACTGAAGCACTTATCGGAGAGCGTAACGGTGCTGCTGAAAATCGCTAAAATGGATAGCATCGTCGAGGAGAACGGCAACTCGGCTTCCAGCGGTAATGTCATCGATGTTGATGTTTTAGCAGGTGTAGCCGCCGCCGCCGCCACAGCAGCAGCGGCAGCAACAGGCGGCCAACAACAGCAGCAGCAGCAGCAACAACAGCAGCAATCACAAAACAACCAGCAAAGTACAACGGGCGGCGTTCCGGCGACGGCCAACACAAACAATGCCAGCGGCGCGGCCTCCGTGCTGACAACAACCGCCAATTGCAATATACAATACCCAATACAGGGGCTAACGCACGGCCTACAGGTAAGCCCGTTCCCCAATCCCCAATCCACAATCCTATCCCTCAAACACCCCCGATTACCACTTTGCAATACTGCAGTTAGTAGGAATTGAAGCTTGCCACATGTGTTGTCATTTATTTATAAGATTGTTTACATAATTGTTTACTCAGTAGGCACTCTTAATCGTAAAAAGTTTCCACTATCGGAGAAGTCTGGCTTAGATATTTGAGGAAGCGCACTTTTTG
>JBAMBE010000748.1:5187500-5227500 GCA_037043585.1 Drosophila mimica | reverse complement strand
CTCGCACTCACACCAGACACCTCACAAATGAAGAAGAAGAAGAAAAAAACAAAAAACATGTCGAACAATATGTTTTCTTATAATTTTTATTGTTTTTTTTTTTTGATTTCTTTTTGACTGCTCGCGAAAAATCAAAAACAAAAATCCAATCAATATTGCATCAAATATCCAATGACAACAACAACAACAACTACAACAACAACAACAACCCTTCAACCATCTCCCAAAAAAATCAATGTAACAAAAAAAAAATAATACCAAAACCGAAACAAAAACCTCATTGGTGGTGCAGCGGGCGGAACACTCCAAATGCCCGACGGCATCGTTCTCAGCTCACAGCTGGGTAGCGGGACGGGGGGCGGCGGCGGCGGCGGCAGCAACAACAACAACAACAACACATCAGGCAGTCCACTGCTACACATGGCGCCAGACCCGGCCTTCTATTTGCCATCCAATCGGATAGCATACAATACCAGTAAATGCCAAAAACATCAGCTACAAATTGCAAAAAATAATAAATAAAAAATTAAAAAATATTAATAATAATACACAAAAATGAAATGAATACAAATGGAAACTAATTCTTGTTCTTCTCTTGCAACGCATTCTATTTGTGGAACAGATAACAGCGGCATTGCGGAGGATCAGACGCTCAAGCGGCAGATACGATTGCAAAAGAATCGGGAGGCGGCGCGCGAATGCCGGCGCAAAAAGAAGGAGTACATCAAGTGCCTGGAGAATCGTGTGGCGGTGCTAGAGAACCAAAACAAAGCGCTCATCGAGGAGCTCAAGTCGCTGAAGGAGCTCTACTGTCAGACCAAGAACGATTGAACGAGGTGCCGATGCTGGGGTGGGCAGCGGCGCTTCGTTCTAGCAGAAGCAGCAACACCACAAATATCAGCAGCAACAGCAACAACGGCGACAACAGCAGCAGCAGCAGCAGCGGCAGTGGCATCGATAGTGGCAGCAGCAGCAGCTGCAGCAGCTTCAGCTTTAAGTCAACACACACGCGGCCTGGCAACAACCAACAATCAAGACGATTATGATGATGACGACGGCGACGACAACGATGACGATGACGATGACGATGACGATGACAATGACGAGGATGATGATGATGTTGATGTTGATATTGTTCAGGACGTTGACAAGGATGAGGACGAGTACGAGGACGATGACAAAGACGATGACTGTTACAACGACTGTAGCGACTGCAGCCGGCCGCATATCATGGTTAACATACATATAAAGCACTATATGTAGCATAATTTATTTAATATGATCATGTTGTTGTTGTTGCCATACACACACACACACACACACACACACACACACACTGACAGAAACCCATACAGGCGCACACACACTGGTTGGGTGTGCTGCTGGCTTGGCTTGTTGGCCAAATGTTGTCATCAACATTTGCGATACGAACATGCAGGAGCAGCAAACAGGCACACACACACACATGCCACATGCCACATGACACACACACACTCTACATTGACACAACACACAGACACACAAAACACAATGTAATTATGTTTATAATTTAAATGTGTAATATTATTTTAAAGCTTATGTTTATGCTTTAGTTGTATTTGCTAATTAAATTATACTACACAGTAAATTTTACTGTTGATTAATTATTATGATTATCATTAATTTCCCTCTCTTTATTTTTTTTTTTATTTTTACTTTTTTGTCTGTTATTCGCTACACTGTTATATGTATTAAGCATTGTGCGACAACAGCAAAAGTAAAACAAAACAAATGAAAAAAAAAAAAGTTTTTAGCTAAATTTGTAAGCAGCGTCTAGCAAAATTCTCTCATCAGGCTCCAAACTTCTACGAAATGCAAAAAAAAAAAAAAAAAAAAAACTAAAAGAAAACAAAAAACATCTTTAAACCATTTGTTTATCCATTTTGAATGTGTGGACGGAGTAAACAAACATAATTAAAATTAAGTTTTAAAATTTGTAATTTGTAAAAAGCGGAACAATATGCATATATGTGTATGTATGTACAATGCTATACATATGTATATATAATTGTATATTTATTTAATGAAATTATTTAAATTTTTGTTACATAATTTTAGATATGGCAGTTTCTTTCAACAAAAACAAAAAACAAAAAAACAAAAAACAAATCAAAGCAAAGCAAAACGTCTTCAAACCAAACCCCCTCTCCACCTTAGCTTAGGTTACACAATTTGCGCACGCCACAAAAAACAATAAACGTATAAATCTCTATGCATATTTATACATTTATATATATATATATAAAATATATATGTAGTTAGCGAATATTTGTACACTATTTGTATTTTTAGCTGATGCGATAAGAGCGATGAGGAACATTAAACAAATATGAAAATGCAATTCTAAAAAACCCAATTGTTCAATAATTATTTTGACAGCTACGTACAGCCAAGAGCAGCAAAAGAACTCACAGAAACAAATAAGCAAACAAACAAACAAACAATAACAACCGCAATAAAAAAATCAACGAAAGCTTCGTCATATTTTGTAAATGTTAACAGAAAAATAAAGTGCAAAAGAAGCAACTATGAAACAAAAAACAAAACAAAACAAAACAAAAAACATACATATAAAGCAAAAACTCTCGTTATCTCTTGTGATCAACTCAGTTGTTGTTATAAATGAAAAACAAAAAACCATTATAAAAAAAAACCCAAGGCAAAGAAAAAATGTTTAAAAACAAATAAAGAACAAAAAGAAACCGTAATATATGTAAATGCAGGCAAAACAAATTGTTGCATGCAACTTTTTTTTTATATGAATTAAAACTATGTAGAGATGAGATGCAAGCGAAACGGAAAACGGATAAGGAAACAATGTCAAAAACAGAAAGAAATTCATGCATACATACATATATATATATATATATATAATATATACGTAAAAACAAAAACACTTTATATAGATATATTTATGTATATATACATAAATCGATATACAAACATACATGCAACATACACACAATATATATGTATATATATATATATGTATATGTATATATCTATCTATTTTTGATGTCGAAATCAAATGAGGAAAACCACTTTCGGATTATTAAACAAAAGGAAAACTTGAAAAGAAAACACAAAAAAAAAACAAAAAAAAAGGGGGCCAACTTTTTTAGCTGTTCAGAAATGCGGCATAACAACCAGGCAAGAGTTGCATAAACAAATAAACAAATATTTTTATTGTCATTGCATAATTTTTAAGGTAGTAATTTTAATATTTAAAACATAAGCAACAAAACAAATAAAACTGACAACCGAAAACAAACGCAAATGAGTATAAAAAATAAAAAAAAAAAAAACAAAACAAAACAAAAGTGAAAAAAACAAAGCAGTAGAACTTACAATATTGTTATAAATATTTGTCTCAATGAGAAAAACAACAAAAAGAAAAAAAAAATAAAAACAAAATAAAAAAAAAACAATAAAAAAATTTAAAAAAAATTACATTATTTAGTTTACATATTCTTGTTGATTGTTGTAACATCAGTTTCGGTATTTCGGTTTTGAACACATTTTCCGAATTTGAAGCATGGATAACATCAGCTGGATGATTGCAACATAATCCTTGCCACATTTCTTTCTTTTAAATTAAAATCAGCTTCCAATTGCATTAAAAAAGAGCAATATACATTTATTAAGTACAGAACTAGGACGCAGTAGTACAATAATTAATAATATATGTGTGCAAGGGCGTATCCGGCTTTTCTATAAAGGGGGGCGGGCCGACTTACATCTATATATATGTATATGTAGAATAATTTGTAATCTAAACCACGTTACAAATCGTATCAAATAACTAAAATGTTTATAAAAAACTCATTTCAAATGAAGTTATCTTTTTTTTTTAAGGATTTCTTATCAAATGTGTGTGTCGATCCGCCCCTCCCCCTGGCAAGTTGCACCCTTGTCTATGTATGTGTGTTTAAGTAAAAGCCAAATTGGACACAAACAACTACAGACATACAGAGATGTACGTAACACAAAAAATACAAATACAGTTAATATAGAGATTCACAGTTGTTAAATCAGTTCCGTTATTGGTGGCCGTCTCCAATGGATTCGCGGCTCGTTGCTATCGAATGTTCATATCAAATCATCTCGTATCATATCACATATGTAAGCAGTCGGAAGGGGCGACGGGATTGGGCAAGAGCAGGCGCAGTCTTTTTGGGATGGATGGCTTACGATATTATTAGATAGAGAACAAACATGCCAATGCCGACGTAGTGACTCAGATAGCCGGCTGCTGACCAGTGGTACATGAAGGGCAGCTCGGTCTCGGTGATGAGCGTCTCGTTCATCAGCACAACGCCCAAATAGGCCAGATGGCAAATGGCGAGCAGTGTAAAGATCAAATTGATTAGCGTCACCAGCACAGAGCTGACACAGAAGCGTCCACGTCGCTGCGGACAATTCGCATACCGACATCGTTCGGCGCCCGGACACGGATTGGCGGCGACACACGCATTGAAGACCGTCGCCAGATGGCGGCGCAGCATTGACTCGCCCTCGGCAAAGGTGGCCAGCGACAACAGCACCAGATAGATGCGAAAGTCCATGCCGTGCAGCAGCGACGACACCAGATACGTGCACAACACGGCCACAACGGTGTTGTGGCGAGAACTTGACTGTTGCTGTTGTTGATGCTGTTGGTGCGGCTTCGATGTGGAGTAGACGTAGCGCTTGAGCCACTCATGCATGGGTATGTTCCAGCAGCGCACCAGAGCGCTCAGCGAACGCGGCCACTCAATGTGGAAGGGACGCACGACAAGCTCACCCACATCGAGCTGCTGACCGGCGGCAGCCAGTTGGGCCTGGCTGAGCAGGCTAACAAAATAGTGGCTGGTTCGGACGCTCATCGCCCCGGTGTACATGAGCAGCCAGTGCGAGAGGCTGCCGTTGTGCATCGAGTGGTGATCTTGCAGGGGCATATACAGTTCACCCAGCGCTGGGGCAATGCAATTCGAGATGGCCAACGCCACCAGGCTGAGCAGCACATTGAGCAGCATCTGGCAGAGACTGCGGCGCAACTGTGGCTTATGGTGCAGCGAGTCCAAGTAGCGGCCGTAGCTTATCCACGGTCCCATTGCACAGCTGGCTGGATTTAGCACGTAGCCCAGATAGGCGACAATGTTGGGCATGCTCAGAGCCGGGGTCCCCGTCGCAGTCAAATCGTAGCCCAGCGATATGATCTTCATGTTGGTCACCATTTGCAGGCCGCGCAGCTGCGGCCAATCGTCCCGCTTCTGCCAGATGGCCAGCTCGTAGATGAATTGGCTGCCAATGCTGAGCACGGCAATTGCCGTTGCGCCACGTTGTCCACGACCCATGCGCACCAGCTGCAGCAGCAGATAGCTTATGCCGCTGAGCAGTAGCAGGATCAGCATACGCTGGCCAAGCGTTGCATAGAGGACACCCAATCCGCTGAGCGCATTGATCAAGTGGAGCGGTGCCAGCTTCAAACTGTTTGCCTCCGCCCAGCTGTAACTGGTGCCTCTGCTGCTGGTCACAAGGCGTCTCCTGCTGGCATAGATCGAGCTGAGCAACCGGCAGAGCAGACAGCCCAGTAGCAGTGGCATTATGTAGCCCAACACTTGGTGCAGCGATGGCAGAATGCAGTGCTCGTAGCTGTCCCACAAGCGATCCGTGACGTCAGCATATGTCACGTACTGACCCTCGGAGGTGTCCGCCTCCTCCTGATCGGCATACGCATCCTCGCCGAGGCTGCTGTCAGCATCTTCATCTCCGTAGTCGGGCTCTTCGTCGTAGTACTGATAATCCATGTTCTCAGCCACATATATACACATACATTTATAGAGTTATATACATATGTACAGATATATTAAGCCACGTACTTGAGAAAGTGCACCTGCTGCTTGCCGCGCTCGCGTGCCTGCAGCAGCTGAAAGACCAACTTGCAAGCAGCTCTCTTTCTATTATTCTCAATTCAATGTTTAAAATGCAGTTTCATCTTTCGAGCTCTCAATTGCCATGGCAATTGCAGCGATATTCTTCGCGATATTCCGAGCCACTCGTGCCGATAGCCGGCGATAGTTCAAACGTTAGTGATGCTAATTGCCAAAACACGACACATTGGCAAAACAACAAAATTCCAAAATTCCAGACATAAAAGAAGCCACATTTAGTTTTATACTCTGATATGATTGGAATGATTTTTATAAAAATATTTTATTTTATATGTAACTAATGGTAAACTAAAGATAGTGTTGTAACACTAATGAAGCGCCAAGAACAGCTGCGTACCTTGAGAATTACAAGCTCATATCTAAATATCGTCCAATATGTTTATGAATGCCTAAATAAAATGATCAAGAACAATATACGAGTGGTGGAAATAATTGTATTTGCTTATGTTCACCACAGTTTGCCTTGCAATCCCGTTTGTAGTCTTAATCTGTCGTTGCTTGCGAGCAACGGTAATTGTAAGTTACTTATGATCAAGACCTTCTTCGATGTTCTGATTAAATTACTTGCATGTAGTTCGAAGAAGCCGCTTGAAAAAAAAATGTTTTTTTGTGTGGATATTCAAAACAGATGTTTGATATTGGCGCCCTCTTGCGACAGATGTTTACAGACAGGGCTGCTAATTTGACTACAAATTGAGGATAAATCGAACCAAACAAATACAGAATCGACTGAAAAAATTATTAAGATGGCAATAAGTACTTCAGTAATATTTCAATTACTATAAATATTCGTTTTGCCATCCCTAATAAAAGACCCGGCTAAATGAAATTTAAAAATACATGCGCTGTCCGATAAATACTCAAAGTGGCAACACTGCTCAGCTGGTTGGATGGGATCTATAAATATTGATATTTATCGGTTCAGCCACATAGCGCATCTCTTCAATTTGCCTGATCAGCCTTAGGTGAGCAAGCAACTACAATCAATCAGCGCTTGGACGAATTGAGAAAATGACTTACTTAATTACTGAAATTGCACTGGAAATGATGGGCTACAAGTTTTATGATCCGAATGGCGAATTTCACTTAATCAACTTCCAACAATCATTGCAAACTGATTTGCACCCCGGCTACAGGATTTCCTCAATCAGCCTTTAATATCGAAGTCTGTGAACGAAAACGGCCATCCATCGCAGGGCACACCGGCTCGTGTGTTGACCAAGGGATCCAAATCAAAGTCGCAAACAAAGTCTCAGGCAAAGTCGCAACTAAAGCCGGGGCAAAAAATTGGGCCAATCGCAACAGCACGAGCAACAATTGGACTGCCAAACACATATTCCAATCTGGGTCTGGATCCTGATGGGTTTAAGGAGCCAGAAATCATTGTGGTGCCAAAAATCGTCAGCTACGAATCGATAAAAATGCGCAATCAACTGACACAGCGTTTGGTCCTCTCGATGGAGAAGGAACCGGGTACTCCCAAAGAAGGGGAATCGGGGATGGCTCAAATGCCTTAACTTCGGGATTAAGAAGATAAAGACAGATGCAAACGGTCGTGCAGATGTTTACCGTTATATCTTAATAAGAAGTTTATCGTGTGTTTTTGAATTTTGAAATTGATAAGTATTACCTTAATTTAATTGCAATCGGCAAGCCCCCCTAACATAAATAAATATGTTTAGAAAAAAAAACTGGCACACTCTTCGACTGAAAATAATTTATAGTGAACTTAAATTGACATATTTCTTTAGTGCATAACAAAATATTAAATGCACTTTTTCTTATATATGTAAGTACATGAAAATTGCTTTCTTTTTATGCCATGCATTTTGTTATTTTTTATAGCTAAGGGGTATAAAAAAATAAAAACAAATTTTAATTATAAATAAAACAATATTAATTTATTTATTTCTCAGTTTAGATAGGTGATAGACCAGTGAGTATCCTAAGCCTATGTATTCCTATGGTGGTTATTACCTGATTTAATCGTTATCTATTCGGCACCAAATGTGCTTAAATAAGAGTCATAACGGAAGCCATCGATGGGCTTTAAATGCTTCTCCAAATCCTTGCGAAACTTCTTTAGATCGTTTGCGTCTGCCCTTAGCTTCTCTATCTCAGAGTTAAAGCATTTGAGCAGTGCTTCTTCTTTAGGAGTCCCAGTTTCCTTCGCCATCGACAGGTTCAAACGCTGTGTCAGTTCATTGCGTATATTTCTTGATTCGCAGCTGATGATTTTAGCCAAGGTCTTGGCTGGCGTACGTCGGGGTTTGGTAGACTTTTTTTTTTGGCGGATTGAGGAAATCCTGTAGCGAGGGTTCCTCGGGGTGCACATCAGTTTGCAATGATTCTTGGAAGTTCATTAAGTGAAATTCGCCATCCGGATCGTAAAACTTGTAGCCCATCATTTCCAGTGCAATTTCAGTAATTAAGTAAGTCATTTTCTCAATTCGTCCAAGCGCTGATTGATTTTACTTGCTTGCTCACCTAAGGCTGATCAGGCAAATTGAAGAGATGCGCTATGTGGCTGAACCGATAAATATCAATATTTATAGATCCCATCCAACCAGCTGAGCAGTGTTGCCACTTTGAGTATTTATCGGACAGCGCATGTATTTTTAAATTTCATTTAGCCGGGTCTTTTATTAGGGATGGCAAAACGAATATTTATAGTAATTGAAATATTACTGAAGTACTTATTGCCATCTGAATAATTTTTTCAGTCGATTCTGTATTTGTTTGGTTCGATTTATCCTCAATTTGTAGTCGAATTAGCAGCCCTGTCTGTAAACATCTGTCGCAAGAGGGCGCCAATATCAAACATCTGTTTTGAATATCCACACAAAAAAAAAACATTTTTTTTTCAAGCGGCTTCTTCGAACTACATGCAAGTAATTTAATCAGAACATCGAAGAAGGTCTTGATCATAAGTAACTGACAATTACCGTTGCTCGCAGGCAACGACAGATTAGCGGGAATACAAGACAAGAAAATACAATTATTTCCAACACTAACAACTTGTTAAACAGCATTCAAATTGTATGGATAATTCTTGAGAACACAATGATTTTTCTAAATTCCACTCATTGTGTCACTCCGAGTGACATTTTTATAATTTGGGTTCCTTGATGCAGATCAATAAAGTTTGTTGTTGTGATGCTAACGCAACACGTTCCATTTGGAGCAAACCTAACAGAATATTGAAATTTTTTTTCTATATCTGGAAAAAGTGCATTTCACCTTTTTTTTATGCACTAAATAAATTATTTTCATACTAAGAGTGCGCCAGTTACTCGATTTATTTTCAATCAAAACATTGAAATATTTATGTATGTCCCAACTTTACTTTTTTATAAACATATTTATTTATGTTATATGTATGTGTATTAATTATCAGTTCCGTGACTATCACAATATCTTACGAACTATTTGAACTTGCAACACACTTCGCTGCCAATAAATAAGGGTAATATTTATAATTTTCAAACTTCATAAGCATATAAAACAAGTTATTTATTAAGATACGGCGGTAAACATTAGAAGGACCGAGAAAACATTTCGTATTCTGCTCACCCAGCGATAAGAAGTAAATGAAGTACCTGTAGATAAAGCCACATTGCTTTGCCATTCTATGTATTAGATTCAGTAATCTAGGGGGCGTGGATGTCTCTCTTTGTATGTTGAAGAAGAAACACGTACTTGAGTACTTCTCTGGCCGAGACTAAGACTCTGGCCAGGAGTTTATAACTCTGACTCTGGTAGTACTTTATGTTTGGGAGAGTGGAGAGTGCGTATTTATTTTTGCACTTGAGCAGTTCGTTGAACTTTGTCCTCCATCCGACAAATCGCTTGCAATGAATGCGGTGCAGCGGCCACCGCCAGTTAGCAGCAAAGCAGCAAGTAGCAAGTAGCAAGTAGCAAGTAGTAAGTAGCAAGTTGGTATTTATCCGATAGCTGCCCCAGCCGAAAAGGGTAAGAAGCGAGCAGCGAAAGAGACTAAATTGAAAATGGAAACTTCTGGATTAATTAGCAGCAGTTTTTGATTCTTTTGTCCCTGCTTATCGCGCCCGTATGTTCGAAACTTTATTATTCTCGATGTTGTTCTTGCTGTTCTGTATTTACTGTGTCTGTTTACTGACCTTGAAAACTGATAAAAAGCAACGCACGATCCAAAATAACAACAACAACAATCACAATTCAGCAGCAACAACAGCAGGCAGGCAGGCAGGCAAACAAGTCCCAAAATGTGTGCCGCTCAAGAAAACAAATCACACACACACACACACACAAGCACACATGCACATAAATGTATTCATGTACGCATTTGTAGACACAAAATGTACGTGTGTTTGTAAAACAAACTCGTTTTTTAAATGCGTTGTTTGTTTATTGGTGTTCTTTTTGTTTTCCTATTTATATTTCAATACCAAATATAGATTTGCAGTCTAAAAAAACGTATTCACTTCGAAAAAACTTAGCATAAGCTTATAAAATATAAAAAAATGTATATATATCTATGTACATACAGTTGCTCAAAGCGAGCGTTAAGCAGCGACAAGCAAAAAGTTTAATTGCTTGCCATAAACTCATTATTCATTATTTTTCAAAAATTCCAAAGACCGATGGCAGGTACATATATGAACCACCGAAATGAATATATGACCATAATAAACGGGAATTTCCACACCCGTTAGGTCGGGTTATGTAAGAAGTACCTAAGTTTTTGGGTCAAACCCAACAACAAGCAGTTACATTGTAGACACCTGGATGCCATAAAACCCGAATTTTTTTACCTAAAGTTAAATTTTTTCGGTATAAATAGACCAATCCTTCGTAGTCAGTTAAATTTTTTCCTGCAATTCGGGTGCAATAAGCCAACAAGGACCATGGGCAAACTGACCACCATTGAGCAAAGGAAACTCATCCTGGAACACTTAAGAATTGGATATTCATATCGCCAAATAGCTAAAATGGTCAATCTAAACACCTCAACTGCATTCTGCATCATTTGGAGTTTCGTGGACGAAAATTGGACGGAGGACAAGGGCGGAATGGCACCAAACCCGATTTTCGCCGAGCAGGACGAGCCGAGGATCATCAAGATTTCAAGGGGAAATCTTAAGCTATCGGCTCAAAAACTGACTCAATAGGTGCAGGATGAAATAAAGAAAAAGTTCAGTATGGGAACTGTGCTCCAAGTTCTGCGAAACCATGACTTTGATGCCCGAGTACCACGGAAAACGAATTTTACAAGCGCAGAAAATATAGGGTCTGGGATGACGTTCGTCAAAATCCACTTGGACAAGGATTTGGAGTTCTGGAACACAGTCATATTTGAATATGAGTACAAATTCAACATTTTTTGCCAGGACGGATGGAATTATATGTGGCGACAGTCCAATACTGAACTGAATCCCAATCACTTAAAAGCAACAGTCAAGCACGGCGGAGGAAGTGTAATGGTATGGGCATGTATCTCGGCAGCCGGTGGCGGAAATTTTGTGATTATTGAAACAACAATGGACAGGAATGTGTACTTCGATATGCTAAAGGAAAATTTACTCCAAAGTGCCGAGAAGCTCGAATCCGACGCACTTTCCGGATCTACCAGGACAAAGACCGCAAGCATAAGTCCGGAATAGTACAGTCCTGGCTTATCTGGAACTGCCCCCACGTGATAATTTCACCGGCCCAGTCTCCAGACTTAAATGCTATTGAAAATTTGTGGGCTTTGCTGGAAAATAACATCCGGAAGCACAACATATCCTGCAAACAGGATCTCCGAAATGCTCTGCTGGAGGAGTGGAGCAGGATCAGCTCAGAAACTACCCGGAAGCTGGTATCTTCCACGAAAAATAGGTTAAGCGAAGTTGTTAAGGCTAAAGGATATCATACTAAGTATTAACATCCTTATTTAATGTTTTATACGCCAAATATTTAACTTTTCTTAAGACTGCTTAACGTGGCTTTGACCTGTATTTTGGATATGTTTTCAGTTTTTGACTAATTTTAATTAATTAATTAATATTTTAATAAAAACTTAAGTTTCTTTTTGAAATGTGATATAACATTAAACAAATTGGCATTTAAATATTTTGAATTTGTTTCCTTGTTTAAACTTTATAGCACTTTAAATTTGTTGCTTGTCGCTGCTTAACGCTCGCTTTGAGCAACTGTATATAAAATATGTGTGTATATAACTTCATTTCGATTGACAATTGAAACACTTGAAACAAAATGGAAAACAAATGAAGTGCAGATGGCGAAAACATATAAAACATGAAAAAGACTTTCATTAAACTTATATACATATGTATGTATGTACATATATTTCTAAATTGCATTCAGTGCGGACCCCACTTGGGGAGCGAACCCAGTGCGTTCCATTGTCATTTTCGATTTGGGTTTGGTATGCTGTAATGAGGTGGGGGTTGGAATGGGTGGTAGATGGTGACTGATGAGTGGCGGCAACATGGGAAATGGCAGAGCGTCAATTTCCATATTAATCCTCTTTAGCGCTGTTCACATCCTTGCCAGCTGCCTTGCATTGGACACAGTAGCGATAGGATACCGGCTCCGGTGGCTTATTCACAGAGACGCTGGCATCATTGTTGTTGCTACTGTCGAATGGCGACGGTTTGCTATCCACCGGACTAATTGGAAAGTGCTGCCAGTGGGGGCAGGGCATCTGCTTGGGCGGATGTATGGGGAACGGCATCCTGGCGCTTTCTTCCACTCACTTGCAAAATATTTTCTACTGCTGCTGCTGACTCTGTTGCTGCACCAGACGCCTCCGACTTGCTTGAGAACTCACTGGCAACTGTGTGGCTTGCTAGAATCGACGCCGCAAACGCGACGTCAGCGACCAAAACAAAAACACAAAAAAGAACCACTCGAGCGCAAGTCAACGACTGTATACCCTTATCGCTTGACCACTTTTCCCACAAGGCATCGTTACCCGTCCGTAATTATATTATTATTTCGTATGCGAATGTAGATCATAAATATACATTTCTTATTTCTTTTAAAATTGAATTTTCTCATTATCATTTATTAATTATTATTTATTTATTATTCGTGCTTCATGAAGAACATATGTCGTACATAGTGCTTTGGCTGGGGTTAGGGAATGGCATCAACAAAAGGCAATAATCGCACTCGCCGCGACCGGCAACAAGCAACTCTCAGCCGGTCTGGTGGGCTCGTCTAGTCAACAAATGTGTAGAAAAAGAAAAAGAAGAAGCAGAAGAGAGCGAAGACAAAAGAGCAACACAAAGAGCGAGAGCGAGAGCGAATGGTGAGCATAAAGTTGCCTTTGTCTGCTGCACCCTGTGGGTGGAATGACTTTTAAATCTGCACTCATTTTTACATATTTACATTTTTACATTTGTTCTCTCTTTGTGAGTTGGTTGCGGTAAACGTCGAAGACTACTCATTTTGCTCGTTTCGTTGCCTATGCTTTGTGCGCTCTGTCTATCCTTTTCTGCCAGTCCTACTTCTGCTTTGGACTTCAACGGTTCGCAATGCGAACTGAAATTGTCGCTCCCGTTCCGGATTGTTTGGCGAGTGCAAGTCTGAGTGAGTCCGGGTGGGAAATGTTGATAACCTCAGAGCGTTTTGTTCGCATTGAGCAAAGTACTTACATTTTTATTTATGTTTTTTTTTTTTATTCTTCCGTACATACAGCTGCTTAATTGTAAGTCATGTCTGAAAAGTAAATGTTGCGGGGCAATACATACATACATATGCAAATATGTATATGTATGTATCACAATCATATGGGTTTCTGTCTTATGTACATACATACATATGTTATCTTGATTTCGGCAATTGATAAACGATTTGAGATAACAAAATTTAAAAATATCTCATACACATAAGATATTAATAATTATATAACAACTTTATGAGATAAAACAAACAAAGACACATAAATTATTATAAATGGTGATACAAACTATAAAGCACTTCAATATTCACCTAAAATATATGTGTAAAGATTGAGCTGATAATTCAGACTTGATGATGGAAACCGCAAAGAAAATCTGATTAGCGTCTAAATTTAGTACACATTAAATAGCATTAGCAAGCATTTTTATACCAATATTTTGTTTAATTATTCATTAAATTTTTATTAAACTTATGGGTTAGTTCAATACAATTATGTTATAGCATTTCTTAATATCCTTTTTCACTTTCCGTGGGGAAAGCTACGTCTTTCATCTATAATGCATTTACAATTTGTTAAGATTCGCAATTATACAATATTCACGTTCTTACATATGATTCAATATAACAAAAAAAAAAAAAACGATGATAAAACTACTTCATTAGCTTAGAAAATTTTTATATTTTATTTTTAAGTTTTCGTATTCCCTTCTTTTTTTTTTAAAATGTATGTACGTATATTTCTAAAATGATTTCTCACAGCTCCATAGCTGATACAAAGTGCTGAAAATTACAAAAATTAAACATTCTTGATTTTAACTTATTTTTTTTTCGGTTTATGTAATTAATATTAATATCATTATTATCATCATATCCTACGCTTAGGATTATACAAAAAAAAAAACTTTACATTGTTAAAAATTAAATTATTTAGCATTGTGTATAATTGTATAAATATTTTGTTTAAACAATTGCCTACATATTTTTTTTTTGTTTTGTTTTGTTTTCATTTGTAATATTTTTAAGATTTGTTTCGCTTGATGCTGATGTAAAGTAATATGCGTTACATTTGTTTAAAGTAAGCTAGGTGCTATTACAATAATTACTTTAAAATATTTAGGCTACAATGTAAACAATAACTTGACAATTATTTGATTTGTAAACCTTCTCATAGATATCTTCATTTTGTCGCTAGGGAAATATTTACAAAACAAAGCTCTTAAATATTTCGAACCCAGAATGTGCAACTGAATGTTGACAGTTGTGTGCCATATATATTCATATATATTCAAAATGCTAGTTAATCGGTTATAGAGTGTGCCGCTCTACACAAAAATTACAGTATGTAGGTAGCTAGATTTAGTGCTAGAAAGAGTTATAGATATAGACAGATAGATAAATGTAATGCAGATTGCAAATCGAAGTAAACATTTGCAAGCTGAGTCTTTAAACGGGAAACAAAACAAGATATATCATAATTCAAACACCTGAGATTACTTATATAAATCGTCTATGCGTGCGTCTGTATATATATATATGTATATATATAATTGGGATTCTTTCTGTGTGTGTGTGTGTGTGTGTGAATGTTTTTAACTCTTCAAAATGGAAGCGAGCCAGAAGTGGGCTCATATTAATTATCATATTTGATGTTTGGAAAACTTGTGCCGAGTTTGTGTTTTACGTAGTAAATACGAGCTAGAGGATGGTTGCTACACACACACACACACACACACACACACACACACATACACATACACATACATACAAGTAGTAGTAGTACTTAGGGCTCGCTAACGTTAAGTTAATTAAGTTTCATAAATATGTTACATAGAAAGTAAAGATCAGATTACATACATATATTGCCTTATGTAGTTGTTGTCACTGCCCAGTAAAATATATTAGCTGCACATTAAAGCATAAACTAACTAAAACAACAGATACAATTACAAAAAAAAAAAAATAAAATAAAATAATAATTATAATAAAAGTATTAAATTATACACCTATATATATATATATATATATACATATATATGTATATATATATAGTTAATTAGAATGACACGTGCATCCAAATGCGCTCAGTTGCTTATGACGCATTCGAAGCTGGCAGCGCCGAAGCCGCCTTGCGATAATAAATGTTGGCACCCTTGATGGGCAACGGATGCGCCTCGGTGTTGAACACCCATTCATCCAGTGGCAGAACGGAGTCATCTGAGAACAGCAAGTACAGGTACTATACACATGCAAAAGATGGAATATCAATTTAGTTAAAAGTATGTCATAACTACTCAAGTGCACTCACCTTGAGCGTCTCAGCTAGGAAGAAGCTCTGCTGCACATCGTCCTTTTGCGGCTCCTGCTGATAAACGTTGCGCAGGCCGCAGTAGCCGTGCGCGGTACGACAATGCTTCTCCAGTGCCTGGACTGCATCCCAGCCCCAGTCGCGATACTTCTGGTCGTGCGTGAGGCGCCACAGCACAAAATAGCTCTCGAACGTCTCCGGCCTAAGAATGTAGTATTTCTCCTGTGAACGCAGCGCACGCGCCTCTGCCGCATCGCTGAAACTAAACCACAATTCAAGAAGCGAGAAACGATTAATAAATCTCGAGTGCAATTGGAATTCGAATTGGAATTGGAATTGCAATTGGAATTGCAAGTAGAATTGTGTATTGACACGACACTAACCGGAATGCCTCGGGTCCCAGCTGGGTGGGTGTGCGTATGTAGCTCTCGTGGCAGGTGTTGGTTATCCCCTTGCCCACCTCCATGTACCTGTCTGTGAGCTCGTTTTGGCGCGTTGCGGCGCCCAGCGCAAAAAGTCCGCCTAAAACAAAAAAGAAAAAAAATTGAAAATACGTTTTTTATGCGCCTCGACAAAAAATAACTTCATCTATTCACTTTCAATATGGCGCTTGGTATACAAATAATAATTTTATGAATGCTCCCAATTTTTATGTATTTCCATAACAAATATAGATTAGAATAGAGTTAAAGAAAACTCACCCGAGAAACAGGCAAGATGATCCATTTTGTGCTCCAATCGATCAAACTTCAGATCGGACACATAGGTCAGTCCATTGGGGCTGGTGCGAACCATTCTGTCCATGATGGCCAGCATTGCGTCGTCATACATCTCGCGTGCCTCCTCATCCGTTTGGCCGGACTGGAGCCAGGCCTTCAGCAGATACTCGTAGTAGCTGTCGCCCAAGGCGCCCAGAGACATGTGCTCTGCCAAAAAAAAAAAAAAAACACAACAGAGGGAAAAAGTTAGATGTGGTTTCTAGTTGGGCATAGTTTGATGCTACTTACGCTGACCCCATTTGCCCGTCTTGGGATTGAGGAAGTTGGGATAGAGCCCCTTGGGCTTCTCAATTTCCTTGAGCACCTGTCGTATAGTTTGGACCCTCTCCCGATACAATGGATTGCCCGTTATGTCACTCAAATAGGCAAACTCCAGATGCAGTGTGCCAAACTCGGAGAGAATTGAGCTGCTACCGGATGCCCAGCCATAGTTCTTGGCTGTGCCCGTTTTGGTGTTGACCAGTGCATAGGGTATGCCCGTCGGTGTCTGGAAGGCGGGCAGCAGCTTATCAGCAATATGCTGTGCCTTCTCCTTGTACATTGGATCCCCGGTAAAGGCGTACAGTGTCAGCATTCCGCCCACAAACCGAATGTTCGTCTCAAAGACAGACAGCTCGGCACTGATGTTATCCAGCGAGAACTTGCGCTCAATCCAGTCGCGTCCCTCCTTGTATTCCTTCTCCAATCCCATAATGTACAGCGTGTCCAATCCGTCCACAATTGTGGCACCCAAATCGTAAGATCCGAATATGCTGCCCGAGTGCGGGCGCTGCGACAAGGGACGCAGCTCGTTCTTGCCCCAAGCATACAATTTATAGTTGTGCCAAGCGTGCTCCATCATCTGCAAAAGTCAATGATTCAAATTAATAACATATCAAAAGAGATCTATCTATATATATATAAATATGACTATTTATTTGAATACTATATAATATGAATACAAGAATACAATTTTAGAACGATTCAAATTACACAAAGATAAGTCTACATATTCCCATTCTAAATTGGAATATAAATTCCACTTTTGCATAGGTTTTTTTTTTATACATTCGTGGAACACTTAATCCAAAGAACTAAGTGCAGGAGAAGAATGAGAAGCAGCTGATGGAAATTCCCATGAATTAGCAAAATATAAATTAATTTTGTATGCTTAACGAATCTTTATAATTTGTATTTATTTGAATTATTCAGTTGCTCAACACTTCTGGTGGACGCAGCTGAATATTGGCGAACAAAAATGGAAAAACCCAAGATTAAAGAGGTCTGTTCTCTATTTGCACACCTGCCCAAGGTCCTTCACGCCTCCCAAACGAACCGACGCTTTCAAGGACATTGCTTGTGGTCACAGCTCGGATTCAAAGTGGTTGCATGAAGGTTTCACAATTTGAATTGGAATTGGACACACACACACAAACACACACACAGTGTGTCTGCCACACGGGAAAAGCAGCGTTGGAAAATGCTAATAGAATGGACAATGCGAAATGTTTTTGGGCGCCGCATTTGGCTTAAGCCCCAAACAGTGTTCGCTACCTTTGCCATGGCTGGCATTGCATTACATATTGGCCGGACCCACACAATCCACCAGATTACCCATGCGGCACCACTGCACCAAGAGAGAGAGAGAGAGAAGGAGAGGGAGAACGAAATGTACTTGCAACAGCATAACATAATTTGGCATTGCATACTTTCGAGCGCCTTTTTCGAGAAAATCAATTGCGAGCAAAAAACACAACAAAAATAAAGTGCAACAAAAATAAAAAAAAGGATAAAAAACAGCATAATTAAGAAGCGAATCCTAAGCTTAAAAATATACTTAAAGAATTTGTTTTTATTTTGTTTTCATACAGATACATTGTGGCAACCACGAATGATACTTCCCAAAATTAACTTCTACTTGAAATTAGTAATTAATATACATATTGTAAATATGTAAAACAAATATTGTAAATATTGTATTTAATTATTGTATATATTTTATTTAAATACTTTCTGCACCTAGTTAAACTGCTGATGTTTAGTTTCTTATCTAAACAAATGCAGCATTTGTTATAAAATTCTCGGAACATATTTAAATAAACAATTCTGAGTTTTTCATATTTTTGGTTGATTCGCAGATTGCTCAATTAACACAAACAAAAAGGAAAACACACAGAAAATATTTGGAAATAGGATCAACCGAATGCGACATTAATTTTTGTGCAACTTTATGATGTCCTTGACGAGATGTTTTCTCTTCTTCTTCTTTTTTGTTTATATGGCCACAGGGTATAAAGAAAAAAAAAAAAACAGATAAAAATCTATACGCAGCCCTGCAGGCCTCTGGCCCCGCGGCTGTTTGTACTGGCTGGAGGAGAGGGAGGCGGGGCATGGCGAGGGGTGGGGAGGAGGCGGGGCATGGCGAGGGGTGGGGAGGAGGCCAGCGCTGCTTGTGGGTTGTTGAAACTATGCGGCGCTTTGAGCCTCGTTGCGCTCTTTGTGTTTGCTCAGCAGCTCTCTTTTGCCGGTCGTTTGAGGGGGGTTGGGGGGGGCCTTGAAGGCAATGCAAATATTAACAGTTTTCCGGTAATTAATTAAAGTCGGACACGTTCCGCATACCACGCGTTCCGGTTTGTTGGCTGGCCCCAAAAAAAAAGGAGACCACGTCCCAACGTCCATTGTTCTGTCCGGACAATGACTGGTGACACTTTCTTGGCTGTTAATATTATTATTGTTTTTTATTGTTGTTTAATTCTTAAGATTTAGACACAGATACAGATACAGATACAGAATCTTAGATTAGATGCTGCAATCCTTTCGCTACTCAGGCAAATTAAATTCACGGACAGGACTATTTTAATAGTAAACACAGAGTGCCGGATTTGTACATGAATACAATTAACGCTGACAGGCATTAAAGGACCCCAAGGGAGCCTCCTCCATTCGGAGCGTGACTGTGCAAATTTAAAGTCGCAACACTTGTGCGGCACAATCAACACTGAGCGTTTATTTGCTGAGGCACTGTTTTTTGAAAGCTGCCAAAAGAATTTGAAATTATGCTGACATTCCGAAAACGCATAAATCTGAAGCCAAACATTTTATTAGTTGCCAGTTTTGATTGCTGTTTACATTATTTTGTGATATCAAGCAGAACTGAACGCAACACAACACAATTTGGCTCAGTGTATTTTTGTTGTTGGACATTTAATGAGCCGCATCTGATTGCAAGTCAACGGGAACGAATTTAAGCCCCAGTGTTTATTTTTTATTGAACCAATTCGGTCATTTCACTAACCACAATTGTTGGCTACAATTGAGTTGGTGGAGGGGGGGGGGGGCTGTGTGTGCAACCTTAACATAACGTGCCACATGTGGGCAGCAGTAAATCATCAGCTTGACTAATTTAACGGAAATTGCTTGATGGATTTGACTGATTGATTGAATATTTTTGTACTGTGGCAGGCCCAAATGGGGTAAAAACATACACAATACACACACACACACACACACACACAAATACAAACATATATATATATGTGTGTATGCAGCTGTACTTTCAGTTTGCACGTCTTCATTACGAATTAAGCTACATCCTTGAAATGTGCAAACGTCGCACGAAACGTGCCCCACCAAATGCGTGTGTGTGTGTTTGTGTGTGTGTGTGTGTGTTGTTTGTGTGTGTTGTTTGTGTGTGTGTGTGTGTGTGTTGTGTTGTGCCTGAACATCATTTCCGCAACGGAACGTGAAAACGTGCAGACCAATGAGGCGCCCTTCGTCGTATGTCACACGTTGCCCCAAATGCCACAGCGCCGCTCACACTGCAAACAATTTTGTGCTTAGCTTCACAAATTTATTGCTTGATTTATGATTTGGAATTATATTTGTATATTTTGAAATCGCAATTTAGCTAAGAATACATATTTATTTATTTTAAATTGTTGTTGCAACGACGGCAATTTCTTAATTATCTGTTTGAGACAAAATTGCTCTTTTGAGGTTTGCTTCAATAAAACGTTGAATTTTGTGAGAACAAAAAAATATTACAATAAAAGAAAGAGACGGAATAGGGTTGAGATTCAAGATTTGTTACGGTGCAGCTGCATCCTTCCGCTTCCTGCAGCCACAGCGGCTATTGAGGGCTTTGGGAATTGGTTTTGTCGGCTTTTGGGCTGATTTTGCACTTGAGCTGACACATCACGGCACCACCGGCACCACAGCACCACAGAACCATAGCACATAGCAGGTCCCCAATGCATACGCGAATGTGGGCCGCATTTGTGGCACGTGACACGTGGTCATATTATTCATTTTGTCAGCCTTTTATTGCCACTTGGAAGGAATCGTTTGTTGTTGCGAGTTAAACGCAAAGTTGAAATTGCTTCAAAAGTGCACCATGAATGTGGCGGCCACGGCAAGGATGTGGCAAAGAAAGTGCTGAGGAGGTTTTCTTATTTATTGAATGCAAATTTGAAATGCAACTTTAGCAGCAGTGCGCAAGTTGTTGTCAAAAAACTTTGACGCTTTATGCCGCTGGGCCGCAAAACAATGCAAATGACAGCGACGCAAATAAAATGCAAGGCAATAGCAACGTGTGGCAAGGAGGCAAGACGAAAGTCGAGGCAAAGGAGCAACTTTAAAATAGTTGAAAAAATATGCATAAGCCAACACAAACGTACGCACACACACACACACACACACACACACACACACACACACACACACACACACACACACACACACACACACACACACACACACACACACACACACACACACACACCAATTTAAGTTCATATTCGCAAAAAAGTTTGGGGCAAACTCTTTGGTCGAAAGCCAAGGGAAAATAATTGGCTTAAGGCCATCAAATAATGCGAAAGCGTTGCTGCATTTGAATATCTTGGCGAAAAAAAAATATATAAAAAGAAAAAATTATACACACACACAAACACACACACACACACACATTCAAGACGAACTATTTGTGGGTGTTTTGCATTCACGCCAAGAAATGAAGTCAATTTTAAATGGAAAAGAAAAATAACAATAGGAAATTTGTGCGTTTGAGTGTGTGTGTGTGTGTGTGGAAGGAAGCTGAGAAAAACAGGCAAACTATTAAGAAAATATGCGGCAAAGTTCTCTGCTAATGGAATGCCAGCTGCGGAGGGAAACAGAAGATGTGATTCGCAGTGTTCAAAGCATAACTTCCACAGAGAGGAAGGAAATTCAACTGAAGATTCAACAATTGCTTGGCAAGTTTACCTGTACAGGTTGTCCATGTCAGAAAATGATTGTGTTGCAGTTTTACATGTTGAATTAATGTAGAGAACAAAAAACGACTACGCTGCGTTTCTATATGATTATTGTAGACAATTTAATAATAATAGAGGAACTACGTCAGACCTCTCCACACTGCACTCAGAACCATCTAAGCGCGGCACAGATGTTTTTTTAAAGGCAGCTGATGAATCTTTCAATTGCATGGAATGCTTTTAGCCAGCGGTCCGTTCAGTTAGGTAATAGCACGTCTTACGTTATTATTGCCCATTGACGCATTCCCAATCCTATAGCAATGCCAATCCATCAATAGCCGCATCGATGGCCATTTCGAGTTGGAATCGCTCTTCGGACGGGCTTCCATTGACAATGAAACGGGTGCAAACGGTCAGCAAACGGTTGGCCCAACAACAACAACAATAACAACAATAACAACAGGCAAAGTGGGTTAGTGTCAGCAGCGACGTCAGCGTCATCGTCAACGTCATTCGCAGCCTCAGTCTCGACGTCAACGTCAGCGAAGACTGCTCTGCTGCTGCAGTTCTTTGTTGTTGCTCACTTTTGTTTTGGTTTGTTTTGTTTTTGCTTTTGCTTTTCGTTTCGTTTCGTTTCTTTTTGTTTTTGTTTTCGTTTTGCCGCTGCATAGGGGATTGCATTGATATATGCAACGCTGACTGCGACGCATAGTGGAGCCAACTTTGCGCAGCTAAAATTCGAATTATGCTGATTCAACTGTTACAATACACTTGGGGAAAAAACATTTGCAATTTCGTTCACCTTTCTTTTTTCTTTTTATCACAATTTAAGAAAGGTCGTTTCAAAATATTATTTATATATTAATGCTCTTTGGAAAGCAAATCCTACACCTAAACATAAAATACTGTGCAATTTATTTGTTTTATTTTAAAATATTCTACGCCCAGTTCAGAATTTTACAGTGCATTTTTTTTACAGAGCATTTCTCCTCCACCTCAAATGCAATTTCTTTGGGTGCTTCTCTCTTCGTATTTTGCACCACCTCTGTTCCAGTTGTTGTTGTTGGTGGTGGTGGTGGTGGTGGAGGGGCTGTTGCTGGTGCACTTTTTGGCGGCCAGCTGAAGTGGTTTACCTTGGATTTGGCTAGTGGCTAGTGGCTGCAAACAATGCACAGCATTGAGCAAAACATGATATCAGCTGTTGTGAGCCAAGGGTGTAAACTGCCCAAGCATATACATATATACATACATACATACATACATATATATATATATTTATTTGTTATAACACATACAGATAGATTTATCAAGAAAAGAGCGCCAGATTGAATAACTGAACTTCGAACCCATTATCAATGTTGAGCCCAACCCTCCCCCAACCCCCCCACTGCTCGCATGCTCTGATTAACTGAATACCTTTCTCACGTTCTAAAAGGGGATGGGGTAGGGATTGGTGTGTGTGTATGTGTGTGTGTGTGTGTGTGTGGCGGGTCAGTTCTTAAGTGTTTGGCAATTTTGTGTAGTTTGCGTTTAACATTGGAACTGGCCATTTGAGTGGCCATAAAATATACATATATATTTTGAGTGGTTGCATCGATGCCAGGCGGGAGACTGAACATGAAACTGAACCGGAAGCAACAAGAAAGTTAGACAGGTACTATATAAAATAAACCATATCCAACAAACCCCTCTCTCTCTCTGTGTGTGTGTGTGTGTGTGTGGCACATCCCCTGCTGCTTCAGTTTCCAGCTGGTTAGCCAGCCTGGCAAGTGAAATCCGAGTTTGAGTTCATGTCATGAATTTCATACGCATTCGCAATTGAATAAACAAATGAATATATTCACATGCTAAACTACCTGCAGGTAAACACATACCTCAGTTACTCTGTACATGTGTGTGAGTGTGTGTGTGTGTGTGTGTGTGTGTGTGTGTGTGTGTTTGTGTAGGTGTGCGAGTGTGCATATGCAAAATACTTATTGCAACAATCAATAAACGGAATTTCATTTCGATGGAGGTTTGCATTGCATGTGTGTGGTTGTGTGTGTTTGGGTGTGTGTGTGTGGGTGTGTGTGTGGGTGTGTGTTTGGGTGTGTGTGTGCATTTCATTTGAATTTATGTTTATTTTATACTTTATAGCTTTAAAGTACAACTGTATCAAAAGTTCAACGAACTCTGTTTTGGAACTTTGTTTCCTTCTTCAAATGAATGCCAGAAATGTCTGAACAAGTTGAGCTATGCTTGGCACCCCAAGGATTACATATCCTTATAGTATTTCATGTGGGAGCTCATTCGTTGACCCATCATTACTATGATTCCTATAAATTAGTGATGTGACCTGAGTGGCTTTGACATATCCAGTGCCTGCAGCCAAGTGGCATCGACTCGACAAGAATATAATACATATATATATATATATGTATATATATAGTTAATGTGGCTGCAACATTGCTATGGAAGCCCAGTACAAGGGTAGAGGAATGATTTACTGTTGGATTCCATTGCATGGCAAATTAAGTTGAATGCATTTTTCTGACATTGAGTATGAAATTGCCGTAACTCAAGCATTATTTCCGGAACGGAAATGAAAATCAATTGTAATTGTTGGCATGCATTTAATAATATAAATACACATGCCTCATAATCAATTGCGGCCAGGCACTGACGAGTCTTGTGGCGAGGCGTGGAGCGGTTGGGAGTGGGGGTGGGAAAGGGAAAATTTTGAAATAGTTTGCTGCGAACACAGAAGTCAAGTGGAAGACAGCAAATTAAACGCTTCGCATATTCTGGCAAGTGCGGTTATTTATTGTTGCAGTTGCAGTTGCACTTTGTTGCTGCTTGTTGCAAGTGCAAAGTTGGAATTTGTTTAGTGCCAAGTTAGTTTGCCAAGGTCTCGACATGGCCACTTGAGCCGTGAAAGCGTAAAGCAATTGACGCCCATCCGCATCCCGGCGGCAACCTCCCTTTCCTCCTCCTCCTCGTTGCCAATGCGAATTGCAATTGCATTGAGTGGAGCCAACCAAAGGCAACAGCAGATCTTTGCCGGTTAGCGTTCACCGGTTACCGGTTACAGCCAGCCAGCGAGCCAGCCAGTCAGCCAGCCAGCTAGCACCCGTTAGCCAAGTGAGCGTAATAAACGTCAAGAATGCAGGCACTTTGCCAATGTGTTTGCAACAACTACAGCAAATGTTGCCGCTGCTGTTGCGGCTGCTGCAGCTGCTTCTGCTGTTGTCACGTGCGTGTTCATCTCAGGCAACCCCCTAACCACCATCAAACTACCCGTGCCCCACATGTTGGGCCAAGGCTAATGCGAGTGTGGCCCCCAAACAGGAACTCTTTCGAGCCAAGCCCCCAGCAATGCCAAAGGCGGCATTTTTGCACTAAATAGAGCAATAACGATAACGATAACGATAACGATAACAGCAATTGCAAACGATAATGATAATCACATTGAATAAATAAATATATATATATATACTATATATATATATATATATATATATATGTAGTTGTTATGTACAAGTGCGATACTGAATTGATAAAGATCTTTTTATAAATGACTAATTCAGTGAAGTCTGCCAAAGTTGATTGTTGCTGTTTGTTTGTAAACTGTACAATATTTTAACAAGTGTATTGCAGTGTATTAAAATACCCTGTAAAAGGCAGAGATGGGCAGGCATCGTCTCATCGACTCATTCAGCTCTCCAGTAGAGGGGAAAGGCGACAATGTGAATAGTTTTTCAAAATAGTAATTAAATTTCAAACAAAATTGTTTTAAACAGTTACTCAACTTGGTTAATAAACAATAATTTGGGTTTTTTCGTATTTTGTCTTTGGTACAGTATTGATTCGATATACGTGTTCCAATTGGATTAGTTTCTTCTGGTACTATTTCGAAAAGCATTTCTCATTTAAATCGATGTTGAGTTAATTATTATTATTATCGTATTTGTTGTTGTACGCTGATGGCGTGCAGAGAGGCATGCAACACGTTTTGCTGGCATGCCAGTCCGTGTGGCATCAACAGCTGCCACATTGTCTTGTGGAGCCGTGACAGGCCCCCCCACCACAAAAGGTCAGACATTTGAAATTGATACGCAATTTTAGCACAGACTGCCCCGCCGCCCGACCCCCTCTCCCCCACCCACTCACCTCTACAATTTGGGCGCGCTTTTCGTAATCAATCAAGCTGTCGCCTCCCCCGCTGGCCACCGTATGCGTCACTGCACCGCCGCCGCTGCCGCCGCCCAAGGGCATTGCTGCAACCGCCGGTGGCAGGTTTATGGGATTGGTGCCATTTGCTGGAGACTCGTGAGCGGCTCGCCCGATAACCGGCGCGACTTTCGGCTCCAGCACCATGGAGGACATCTCCTTGCGAATCTGGTCCAAGCTGCGAGCATCGCCCTCGCTGGTGGGCGTGGCATTCAGTTGCTTGACATTCAAGTTCTTTGGATGATTGTTGACATAGTTGAGTTCCTTGATCTGATTGTCGTTGGCGCTGACGCTATCGCTGGCCACCTTCTCGTTCAGCCGTATTATGTTGGACAGGTTAATGTTGTTGATCAGCGTGACGCCAGTGATGGCCACCAGTATGATGACGAACACAATGCCCCCGATCAGCAGCACTGGCGTCGTCTTTGACGTCTTCGGGCACATCTCAGCGGCTGTCAATTCTTCAATTTATCCAATTTTTTTGTTTTTGGAAATTTTATTTCACGTATGTTTTTTTTTTTAAATATTCTTTTTTTAATTTTTACTGCTTGCGCTCTGTGTTCAGTTTGGTTTTTGGCACTGTGGTTTCCACATGGTCACAATTATATTCATTTATTTTCATGTTTCCTCATTTGAGCTCACACACACACACACACACACACACACACACACATACAGACACACGCAAACAATTAGAATCCGGCAACAGTTCAATGGGATTGATCGTAATGAATTTGGCTCTGTTTGTTTTGACAGGTGTCTCACCTTGGCCCATTTGATCATTCGATCAGTTGGCTAACAAGCTGTATTCAAATTTATATTCAATTTTATGTTCTGTGAAAAAAGCATGTGAAACGAATTCATTACATTCCCAATAGCGGATTGCAGTTGGAATCTATAATTTAATCAACTACCCCAAAATTTGGTATCTGAGCTAAATTATTGCGATAGCCCAACAATATAATAAATATATATATAAAGATAATGTGAACTCTATAATTATTGCGATAACTCGTGATAGCTGTTTATATATGGAATTCCGCCTTGACATCTAAAATTACATGTTTTTAGTAAGAAGCAAAAGCTTTACAATTGAATTTTGGGAAATTGTTGGTTGTGGTTGTGCTCACAAATATATATAGTGTACATCTTACAGTTATACAGACAAATTATAGGCATTATACACATGATCCATGAACAATCTGAGCTGATAAACAGGAGCATTATGAATTTATAGAAGATGTAAAGTGCATCTTATCAATTTCTCTGAAACTCGTTGAAAGTTGAACTTTGACTATTCCAATTTAAAAGTAATTGAAAAGAATACCTAAATTAGCATTTTAAGACTAGGATTTAGGTATTGCTATCAATTTGAGCATATTGATATTTTGCACCTTCCACCTGGAAGCATGTGCCCTTTAGCTGCAAATAAGGCTGGCATTTATTGTCTGCCTCTAGAGAAACGATTCCGTGTAAACGATGACACTTGAAGGCCGCGGATGCGCCACAACTGGCTAACGATAACGGCATCAAGTCTGACAGGTTAACACCCCACCCCACACCCCACACACCCACACCCCAGGCAAAGCGCTAGTCTTAACTTTCAACTAAAGGGAGGGAAGGGGAGGGGAGTGGAGAGGAGATGTGGGAGCTGTTGAATTTCCGCACATTGAATTTTCTTTTTGAAATCAGCATCGATTTAAGAACTTGGTGTGAAACAAAGTAAAAGCCAAGTGTCTAATCAGGTTCTTTCTTCGATTTCATATTTGAATATATCTATATACATGTATATATGTATTTTTTTAATGGAATTGCTTGGATTTAAGTACATGAACTTATCTTAGTTTTTTTTAGTTTTTGCTATTTTCATACACTCTATGTTTTAAGCAGAATGTCTTGAGTATTCGTGTTGAGTGCATTTTCAATAGACACAATCAATAGAAAACCAGACGCTGCTCAACTCTGTGCCGTCTGTGCACTATTTACTGTTACAACATTCCAATGCCCCATCTTGTGTTGCATTTAATTGGTATTGGGGCGAGCACAAATGTTGCCAGACCTTGTGTATGCGCAACATTTGAGCATTTGCTGCCAATTGAGAGTTAAAAGGCTCCATCTGGGAGCTTATTGCTGCCCAGTTTATTTATTGTGGCAGAGACTTATTGCATTGCCTACTTATGGGGCAGGCAGGCTCTTGGGCCATGTGACTCATCGAATCATAACGTCGATAACGGGACACGAAGTGGGGCGGAGAGAGCGCAACTACTGTCTGGGGCATGTAAGAAGTTTTCTTCTTACTTAATACATAATCACAAATCTAATAAAGACCCATTGTGTAGTGAAATGCATTTTCATTTGTTGGGCGACTGGCAATCGGCAATCGGCAGTCGACAATCGGCAGTCGACAATCGGCAACCGTTTGCTTTAATTCAATTCACATCAATTCATATCAAAAAGTGGCACGTAGCTTGTAGACAAGTGGTGGTGTTGGTGGTGTGTGTCCGCATCAGTTTTGCGCAAGCAACGCGAATTTAAAAGTAAATATGTGAAATATATTCTGTTAGTCAGTCATGAGTATTTTCTTATGTTTGCTTCGTTTTTTATGTTTTCATTTTTTTTTTTGTGTACAACTCTCGAGAGATGCGTTTAAATATAAACATTGGGCGAGAGCAGAAATGCTGGCGACATGAGATGAGATGAGAGGCGATGCGACGCGACGAGGCGTGGCGGGGCGGGGCGAGATGAGGAGAGGCGTGAGGCTCAAGGACATGACTATGCGGCAATTAAAAGAAGCAACACAAACACAAAATGTACATATACAAAATAACGAAACGAAAATAAAATATAAACACACACACGACACACACACACACACACACACACACACTCACACACACATATGGGTAGAGGCTACTTGCCCAGGAGGCTGTGCGTCAACAAGAAAATACTTTGGGAAGAAACGTGTCAAGCGGTGCTGTGTACTTTTAAATACCAAAGTTATGGCAACACAACCTCACCCCAATTGCAACCCCTTAAAAGGCCATAACATAGCACTACCTGTGCCAGCTAGCACCTTGGGGGCTGGATGCAAGTTATGAGTTTACTGTTATTGCTACGCTTGATTAGTTTGAGTTGTGCATAGTATAAATTTGTGTATGGAATTCACATGCCGCTTTGTTGAACTGTTGCGCAGGAACCTATAGAATACACACACACACACATACACACATACACACATGCACGAACACACACATAGTTAATTACTTTGGGGGCACACTTTAAACTTTGTATAATAACAACAATTTGTTGCTAATATTGGATTTTTGTTTTTTTTTTACAGATGTTTTGAGACGATGAAAAATTGATTAGAAAATGCCACTAGCCGCGTTTTTGTTTACTTTTATTTCATATGTATTTGTTATATTAAATTGTTTTCTATTATTTTCTGTTTTTTTTTTTTTTATTTTGTTTTTATTATTGTTTCACTTTGCGAGTGGTTGTTGCTGCTGATGTCGTTGTTGTTGTTGTTGCGAGAGCAACGCGTGGCCGCAGCTGAGCAGACAACAGGCGAGTGCGGCAAGTGGACCGAACTGCCCAAAACTGAGACTGAGACAGCGGCAATGGCTATGGCATCTAGCAAACGGGGGAGGCATCAAAACCATAAAGCGCCAGCGAAAACGAAACGAAATGAAAAGGAACGAGAGCCATAAAAATGAGTGTGCGAGCAAAAAGCGCGCGCGCTTGGAATGTAACGGCAACAGGCGGAACATGAAAACAAGAGCAGCAACAAATCGGTAAACGAAACGACAGCCACTGCAAAAAAGCTTTTTGCAATGCATGGAGACGCATGGCGGCGGGCGAGGAGAATGATGAGCGAGCGAATGAGTAAAAGTTCCACTTCCAAATAGCCTTGGTGAAATTTGACTGTTTGTGGAACAAGAACAGGATCAGAACATTGCGATCGAGAGAGAGAGGACAAGAGATGGAGCAAGAGAGCGTGGGAGAGAGAAGGGGAGGGAGGTAGGGAGAGAGATAGAGTCGACATTGCAATGGCAAGCAATTTAGATGAAAACGAAATAGAAAGAAACAAATGAGATTCAATTAATTATAGCTCTAAAAGCGAAAAACACACAAATGCAAGTCAAGGAGTCACTCTAAGACAGCAACAACAATTGCAATTTATGTGTGTGTGTGTGTGTGTGTGTGAGTGTTCGTGTATTTCGGCTGCTCCATTTACATTTTAATTATGTTTAATTTATGGCAGCAAAGGGCGACTTAAAAGGTAACGGTAAGTATACGCCACGTGCGGCAATGAAGAAACAGAGTCCGCAAGCATTTAAGGGTTGTGGCCTACAAATTTTCAGCTGCATCAAGTTACGCTTTGGAAAGCTGCTGCTCTCATTACTGGGCCAACATTTCCGGTAATTAAATACTCTGAATTACCGGCAATTAAAATTCATACCTGTGTGTATGTAAGGCAAACAAGTTCTTGTGCATTATAATTCTTATAAATAGGTTTTAATAAACAATGATTTGAATTAACTAATTAATAATTTAATTGTAATTAGTTGTTATTTCAATCCAATTTACTTTGAACATTATTGATTGTGTAAAATATTTAAAGCTTCAAAAAAAAAAAAAAAAAAGAAAAAGATAAATCGCAATCTTAAAAAAACAGATTGCTTCTACACGTGCTTCCTGGCATTGTTGCCCCCAAGCAACTTTACTAATATAACTCGCTTTGCATTTGGTTAGGCCCCGACTCTAGCGAAAATGTTCCGCAAACAAACCTTTTGGCATTATTTTCATATTAATTTTTTTGCTTCTTCTTCTTCTTCTTTTGTGCACGAGCAACTCGAGACAAGATGAAGGGGCAGGCACAAAAGATGCCAACAGTTATTATTGCGCTTGTTGTTATTATTGTTGTTGTTGTTGTTGTTTGTACGATGAAAATAAGCCTGGGCCGTTAAGTAAGTAAGTAAGTTAGTAAGTAAGTACGAAGGATTCTTGCACTTGTCACTTGTCTTGCCGTTTCGGTGCCTTTGAGCTGACAGCGCAAGCGAAGACATGACAAAGGCAAAAAACGGCACAAAGTAAGACAATAAACAACCATAACAATGCTACCAACAGCGACGAAAAACAGGCAACAGCAACAGCAACAACAACAACAACCACAACAACAAAAAGAAGAAGGAAACACAACTGAAGCTGCCTGTTTGCTTGGCCAGATAATATGCGAATCGTTATTGTTGTTGCTACATGTTGATATATATGTACATCTACCTACCTGCTACTAACGGTAATATGCAGAGTGTGGCAGCCCAGACACAATTCATAACACCACAAGACACAACACGAACAAAAGTTATATTTTTTCTTTTCATTTTTTTCCCACAACCTGCAATCATAAAATTGCCAAAATGAACATTTTGTAAACAGCGCAGAAATTCAAAAAAAAAAAACAGAAAAAAAAGTGCAACAAAGCGAATTTGTTGATTTTTGGACTCGCCTTTAAAGCGTAGATCTGAGATATGGGAAATTTTTTCATTTTCAATTTTCAATTTTTTTTGGGCAGCTGAAAAATGGGAATAGAGTGTTTGTGTTCTATTTCTTTAAGTGCCACTTTTTATGGCATTCAATATTATCCGAAAGTTGCTCAGACTCAGTTTCATGTATTTCTAATTAGTATATCTATTTTATATGTATGCATATTTTTGAAATACTAATTAATATATATAATTTATAGATATGTAGTTGTTTAATATATAATATATATATATATATGTATAATATAATAAAACAGGGTACAAATCGGTTGATCACTCCCAACAAGAGCATTTGAACATGGTTTTTGTTTTGGGTTTTCCTCCTTTTTGTTGTTTTTTGCCACTCTTGAGTTGTTGTCTCAGCTTTTTTAATAAAAAGGTAACGATGACAAAAGCAACAACGACAGCTACAACAGCAACAGCAACAACAGCAACAACAGCAACAACAACACGCACAACAACAAGTGTTTTATACAGTGAGAAGAAAAGAACACAACAAACAACACACAACAACTGAACGGAGGACGCAGCCTGAGATATTTGAGGGCGTAACGTGGCTAACGACAATACAAGGCTCAACCAAACCAAGCCAGGGGAGGTGCGGGGTAGACACACACTGTTGCCAGTAACTGTGCTACAGCCTGTTCTCATCCTTTTGGCAGTCATTGTTGCTGTTTGCCATCAGTGCCAACAATGGCGCCGCAATATAAAAAAAAAAACACACACAAAAAAAGAAACACACAAAAAAAAACCTGTTAATTAGCTGGCTAAGACAGAGGCGATTATGAAAAGGAAATGGCAATTTGTTGCTTTGTGCTACAAAATAAAATGAAATGCACTCGCCCAACGTCCGCTCGAAGGACTATTTTTATATGCCTCAGAGTCAAGCTGGAGACGCAAGCGTGGCATTTGCAAAAGCTGCAAAAGTATTCTATTTTTTTTTTTCATATACCAAAGAAATACAATTTATTTTTATAACTTTGCCGTACAAAAATTATTTTTTTTTTATTGCATTTTTTATTTTTTATTTACATTATGGAAAGCACCTGAATTTTACAGGTCAGCGAGTTGACAGGACTTCAATTATCTAAGAACAACAAGCACGCCAAACATAAACAAACTTTCAAAATGAAAACTTTTAGCAAAATGCATTTTGTAAGTAAAGCAAAAAGCTATAAAATGAACAAATATATATAAATATATGTATATATATAGAATAGAGTATTGGTAGATTCAACCGATTGTGTGAAACAAGCTGACAGCTTATTGAAAATGTGATCAGCGTTATTTTATGCAAAGTTTGGTATTAAGCCAAGTGCAAAACTAAAAAAAATAAATATAAAAATAAAATAAACAAGTAAGAATGCTGTAGTCGAGTTGGCTCGCCTACGATATACCCTTAACCCAGTTGTTAAATATATTCTAGTTTTATTGGATAATTTCCCTTTAAAATGATTTGCACTCAAATGTTCAGTTCTGGAAGTGCATTTCTTACAGAGTCTTTTTACTCACAAGCATATACATACATACATACATACAGAAATACATACGTACACGAAACAGTACTTATGGGGGCTCTGCAGAATACACACAAATATATTGACGGTAGCGTCGATTGTCATGCCATCTCTTTCTCACACATGCGCTTGCCCATTTATGTGCATACAGAAAATGCTTGCGGCTGCTGAAAATATATTTTCGACTACAACTTTGATGTTTCTTATCCGATCTTAATGCAATTTTGACAATTGATAAACAATATGTATAAGCATATTATGTATAAATTAGAAGCCTTTGCTTTTTAAATTGTGGAATTTATTGCTATCGGAAATCGAAATGTATCGATAATTCCGAAACTGAGGCAGTTATCGATAAAATAAACCAAATTTGATCTGCGCCTGGTACACGAGAACTTATATTCCAAGTTTGAAGTCTTTAGCTCTTACAGTCTCTGAGATCCACGTGTTCATACAGACGCACAGGGCTAAATCGACTCGGCTGTTGATCCTGATCAAGAATATATATACTTTATGGGGTCGGAGATGCTCCTTTCTGCCTGTGACATACATTTGCACAAAACCATTATACCCTTTTTACCCATTTTTAAGGGTATACAAATAAAAATGTTAAAGCTTCAAAAAATTTTATATATTAGTGAAAAGTATTTCTGAAAATAAAAAACCGAACTTCATTTGCTTTTCACATTATCTGAAAGTAATTTGAATACAATTTAAGCTGATGAGCGATTCAAGGATAGTTAAGCAGATTTAAAGGACATGTGCAATTAATTGCTGAGAGAATTGTGTCCCGCCGTGGGCAAAACCATTTTCGCAACGCTTATGGGGAAAATTGCTGGAAAAATGTCGACGACTGGCGCGGCTGCAATTAAATGCTGGCCAAGCATGTGGGCATGGATACGCCCTGAGAATAAACAGTTGGCCAACACTGGCCAACACTGGCCGACAGTGCAGTTCAATTAAGTACGCCACAACCCACTGGGGACACGCCCATATGCGGTCACGCCCCAATGCCAATTCCAAGGTTCGGTCAACTAAGCAAATGCTTAGTTTCAGAATGAACACGTGTCGCATACGCAATATTGCAAAAGGGGCAACCGGGAATATGAATGATGAAGGCGGCTTCTTTAAGTGATTCCCGGGCTGGCTAATAAATTTCCCCATTTTATTAGGTCACACATTTTGTTGCAGCAACAACAACAACAACAACAACATCAGCACGCATGTGTTGAAGAAAGCATTTATGAATATTTAAAATTAGTACATTATGGACTTCATTGATTTCTGGCACCCAGAACAGTGGTTCAAAAATTCAGATTTACGAAGGGGCAAAGGCATTAAATAATAAATAATAATGAATGCCTCGTATTAAATAGTATTAGGTATTATTTAAATTTAGCTTGAATTATGTGGGTGGCAGGCAGGCAGTGGTGGGGAGTGGTTTGGTGGGAATTTTCTGTGCCACAAAACTTGTTTAATTTATGCTATTTAAAAGTAAATCAGAGATTATTTTAATTGACAATTAAAAATATTATTTGGATTTTCATAATGCTGCTAAATCAATAAATAATATGAACAGTTTTGTTATTGTACGTAATTAATTACATGTATTTTTAATTACGGAGGCATCTCGAAGTTGCACCACAAATTTCACAACTAGTTGATGGGCAGTTGAGAATCCCTTGAGAGCCACTGTAAAGGTCAATGCTGCATTACGGTACTCTCTCTGTCTCTGTGTGTGTGTGTTTGTGTGTGTGTGTGTGTGTCTGTTGCAGCACATTACACGCACATTAAAATTTATGTGGCACGAGCAAAAACTCTTTACAACAAAAAGCACTAAACATTATGCCCACTTCAGGCGCCATTTCGACCAGCCCTTCAATGCCACGCCCTAGCCACATGGTTGTGTGCATGTGTGTGTGTGTGTGTGTGTGTGTGTGTTGGTATGGGATAAACGGCAAGTGCAGTTCCTGGTTGTAACTGGAAGGCGAGTGTCGACCAAGTCCAAAATAAAAGGCAAAATGTGATTTTTACAGAAGCTGAAAAACGCAACTGACGGAAACGGTTTGTTCCAAAACGAACTTGCCTCAATCCCTCAATGGTGCGCCTAATGGGTTGCAGCATGTGATGTGATAGGGGATCACATTGGCCGGAGGCGGCCAACAATCGACAAAGTCAGCCAATAAAAATCAATTATTATGCAATAAGCTCATTAAAAACGAGCAATTGTAATGGCAACGCCAGAATAAGGATTTGGTGGTAGCTGCCTGGAGGAGGCTGGAGGAGGTTTGGCAGTGGCAACAACAACAACATCCACAGCATCCACTTTATCAGCCTCATTAAACGCACAGTCCTCGAAACTGGCTAAAAGTTGGCAAGCAGGCAAAACTCTCGAATGAAATTGTGCTCATGATTGCGATTACGGTTATGACTGCTGAGAAATATTGCCAAGCGGATCTGGATTAGGCCAGATGGCGAGGACTGCTGCTGCTGCTGCTCCTGCTCCTTCAGTATGTGTGTGTGTGTGTTGGTGTATTGGTTAAAGTTTATCCTTTTGCAGCAAAGTTCGTTAGACGCGGCCAAATCTAATTACACAGCCAGGCCAAATGCATTGGATGTCGTCTGCCGCTTTCCAAAAGAGATCCAATGGCACATATAATTAGAGCAGCCGATGAAATCATAGCATTTACTCTACATTGTCCAAGGTCCAATTTGCCACCCCCCAACCCCCAACCCCCATCTCACTGGTCAACAGATAACCGACGGAGCGTTTTCACTGAATGCTGCTAATTGCCACGATTATTGATGCAATCCGGCGTGGAATCTACACCGTTCTGATTTCTCGCTATTCGCTAATTGCAATCGCAAACGCGAACCTGCTGTGCACAAATAAGTGCCTACTTTAAATACACACACACACAGATACACACACACACACAGATACACACACACACACACAGATACACACTGCATCTGTTGATTGAGCTCTGAACTATATCAAATTTGTTGTTGAGTGTATCTTTAAAATGCTGACGCATTTTGTGGCAGCTTTATTTATTGTCAACTAAAGTCAGTCGACAAAAAAAATACAAAAATTAAAAATTTGAATTAAATTAAATTTAAAATTAAACAAAAATTATAAATAAATTAAAAAAGATTTATAAGATTTCTGGGGGTAGAAAACAAAAGGGTCCAACATTTGTTGCATGAATTGGGGAAAACCTAGAAAAACCCAATCAGACCAAAAATAATTAATAAGAAAATAATTAGTAAGAATTAGTTAATCACTAGAATTAGTTAAACACTAGATAAGACATTTAGAATTGAGTTGTTAATTATAGAAATGGAGTAATCTGAATTGATTGAACAACGTATTTTCAAAATCACAATTTTATATATATATATATATATATATATATATATAGGCAAAACAAGAATCACAATTTTAATAACCTATTTTCAAAAACAATAAAAACACCCAATTAAGTGTTAATAATTAAAGTTTTTAGCAAAGTTGAATTTTTATTATTATTGAGAGGCTTCTTTTAATTTATTGTGTGCCCTGCTGAAACTGGAGCTCTACTTTAATTCCTAGAATCTTTGTCGGGTTGAGGGTTTCTATGAGAGTTTAAAGCAGACATAATCTTAGAAATCTTAGAATTCTTAAAAATCTTATAAATATTTTAGTAATGCTTAATTTATTTATAATTTTAATTTTATTTTAAATTTAATTTAATTCAAATTTTTAGTTTTTGTATTTTTGGTGTCGACTGACTTTAGTTGACAATAAATAAATAAATAAATAAATAAATAAATACATAAATAAATAAATAAATACATAACTAAATAAGTAAATAAAATAAAAATTAATCTGATATTCTCACAAAACCGGCAGAGTTCGTTACTGACAATTAGGTGACTAATTAGTCTGCAATGTCCTGTCAAAGGACCAGTAAACATTTTTGATCTGCTCATCTGCTCATCTATTACTTAAATCGATTATGGTTAAAGCCGCTTGTCTGAAACCGGTTTTAATGTTTATTTATCCACTTGCATATTAAAGCCAAAAGCAGATTGTAAATAAAAAAAATACTTTAAGACTTTTTATCAATAAGCAGCGTATGGACATTTTTTACTCCTGCCCAATGTCATTTGCAACACGGAATTGCCATTAGCATTAATTTAATAACCACTCGTAACTATTCAATTGAAGCACACACACACACGCACACACACGCACACATACATACAACATTGAGTGGTGGTGTGGCGCGTTCTATCGCCTATCGTCTATCGATTGGTTGGCCATTTACATGTGTGCGACATTATCGCTGCGACCAGGCGGCCATAATTCATGGCCGACTGGGCATTGTCGTGCAGCTTCCGGCTAAGCTGCCCCAGCACACACACACACACACACACACATATATATATATGTGTATAGATGGTGGGCAGCATTATCATTTGAATGGTCATCATCATCATCATTATCTGGTTTATTATCATCTCCATCTTTATCATTATGGTTATTGGTGTGGTTCTTGTTATTGTTGTGGCGTTGCTGGCGTGTAAAACCAATTTTTCATTTTGTGCCCGGCTAGCCATAAACTTTTGCGTATTATTTTTTATGCGCTGTCATAAATAAAAATATGTTTTATTCTATGTATGCTGCAGGCTGTTGGGAGATGGGGGAGGGGCATCTGCGGATCGGGGGGGGGGTGCAGCCCATTAAAGCGTGCTAATATGCGATTTAAAATAAATTGCAAAAAGAAAACAGATTTCACGCCCAGCGATTTTACAGATTCCGGATTGTGTTCGACCTGTCCACCGACCCGCCTCAAAGTGCCTAATGCAACACACACACACACACACACACACACACACACACACATTCAAACATATGCTGCGTATACGTAATTTGCACTCTGCCCCCGTTTGAGCCGCCTCCGAGATTCCCCATTCCTCAGCGCTAAGTGCTGCCTGTCTGTCCGTCTGTCTGTCCGTCTGCTGGTCGTATGCGTAATGTCCTTTATGCTGGCATCAAACTCAAAGTCAAAGTTAATTTATGAGTGGGGAACGGGGATTGGGGATTCGCTGGGAGAGGTGCGCTGCGTCTGTGCAAATTCAATAAACTTATGAAGTTACCGCACATTAAATGCGCTCATTTCACAGACGACAGACGAGTCCTGTCCGGACGTGCACATGGCAGGCGGACAACTTGTTGCAGCCTCCCTCAGCTCCTGCCTCCCTCTCCTCCCCATCGGCCACTGTTTCCCAGGTTTTGGACAAATGAGAAAGGTTGCCGCCGCAGGCAAACAGTTCTCCAGCTGTCAACTAATTGTTGGCATTGGAAAAGTCTTTGATCTCATCTTACACTACAAACATATATATATATATATATATATATATATATATATATATATATAATTATATATAAATGCTAATTGCTGGCAACACGGGCTACAACTAATTAACTTTACAATAATTAGCAAATACAAATCACACACTTTCGAGTTCTGGTCGAGTTTTTGCTCCTATTTGCTCCTGTTTGTTCCTATTTGCTCCTATTTGCTCCTGTTTGCTCCTGTTTGTTCCTATTTGCTCCTATTTGCTCCTATTTGCTCCTATTTGCTCCTGTTTGTTCCTATTTGCTCCTATTTGCTCCTGTTTGCTCCTGGTTGATTTAATATTTATGCCATCTGCATTTCTGAATAGTGAATGTCGAACATAAAAACTGATTTATTGTGACATTTTATGCACATGCCATTCCTCATTCGATGTCGACCTTTGGGTGTGTGTGTGTGTTTGTGTGTGTGGCAAATGTTTCCAATGGCTAAAAATAGCGCAGAAATGTTAACAATGCAGTTGGCTGTTGGCTGCTGGCATCCGCTAGAAAGGGTGGCTCTTATAAACATAAAATATATATATATATATACATATGTATCTGTCCAAAATGTCAGTCATTCATATTTACGATTGAGCCTTTGGCTCCAGCAGCTGCTTCAACATTCAAAAATATAGAAAAAAAAAAAAACATTTGAATGCTTTAGAAAACTGATTTCAAATTTAAAAAATTGCCAGTAATTATTTTCTAAAACCAGAACATTTTTCTAGTATTTAATCCTTTATATATATATATTTATTTTTTTTTCTTTGCAATTATTAAGTATTTTATAACTTGTTTAAAATTTAATGGGCATAAAATCTGTTGCGGCTGAGAGCGACACAAAACCAAAAATCGGAAAAAACCGAAAATGAGTTCATTTGAGGCTAAATGAAAAGTGCTCAACGGGGCTTAAAAGTTTACCGCCTCATTATTAAAATTTCAATAACAATTTGGGAAGAGGAACTGAGGGGGAGGAGGCACACGGAATTCAATAGAAGAGGCATTTGCGGAATGTGTTTTGGAATGTGGTCAAATGCAATTTCGCTTGGCCTAGTCCATTTAAATTGAATGCTTGCTGAACTGAAAAGCTATGAATATGATTTATTACTGCACACAGCTTCCTTCCTTCCTTCCTCCCCCCCCCCCCCTCCTTCCCTGGCGAGGCACACGAAATTTACATTTTGACTCTCTAATTGCCGGCGACGAGGAGCAAAAGCTGAACCCAGCAACTGTCCAGGGCAAAATATTAATGAATAAATATCACATGTTATTGTGCTCATTAAAGCACACAAGCGGCCAAGTGGGAGACTTGAATCTGAGTGGAGTGTCTCATCTGTTGCAAGCAGACATCCGGCACCACTATGCAAGCAGCACCACCGCACCGCTC